>JARQOD010010759.1:0-26054 GCA_033576555.1 Oophaga sylvatica
GATCATGTGCTGCGCTGGCTTCCTCCCCCTTTTTTTTTAGTGTTTCTGGAGCCTGGAGTTCGGCCCACAAAGTAGGGTGCTTTGCTGCAATGTGCCTAATCATGCTGATGGTGGTCAGGCTAGTAGTTTTGCTACCCCTGCTTATGGGTGCATGGCAAGTGCTGCAAATGGCCTGTTTGGAGTTCTCAGCAGAGTCTTTAAAAAAGAACCAGACTCGGGAAGTTCTAACAGTTGGAATGGCAACTTCCATCCTGTTGATATTGGTGATGGAACGGATGCACGTCTTTTGTCTGAGGCCAACACACTGCTTCTTCTTGCCTGTTGGGGTGAAATGCCTCCTTTCCCACGTGTGCTGCTGTCCTCACTCTGCATGTCCTCCTGCCAGGTTGGGTCAGTCACTATGTCATCCAGCAACTCGTCATCCACATCAGCACCATGCTCCTCCTCCTGACTTTCCGGCAATTGTGCCTCATCATCGTCCACCTCTAGTGACCGTGACTGCTCAAAGATTTGTGCATTGCTAAATGGAATATCATCTTTCCCCGCTTCAAGTGTAGCCGCCGAGAGACACAAATCCCCAAATGGAAAACTGAACAGCTCTTCGGAGTGTCCAAGTGTGGAATCTGGTGTCTCAGGTCGCTCGGCATGGTAGGAGGAAGAAGGATCAGGGTGAGTAATAGCTGGTCCACACTCATGGCTACTCAGACTTGACCGTGTGGAAGACATGGTAGTGGTGATGGTTGTGGTGCCTAAGGGACTTGAAGCATTATCTGCCATCCAACCAAGATACCGTTTCACACTGCTTGGGCTTCAATAGTGGTGTGCTGCGGTCCCCTAGAAACTGGGACAGGAAGGTTGAGCGAGAACATGTGGGTCTTTGCTTCGGCCTACTTTCAGCTTGGCCACGGCCACGGCCTCGGCCTCTGCATGCAGCATCAGCATCACGTCCACTTCCCCGTCCCTTACCCCTTGCCTTGCCCATTTTAAATGGACTACTCAAATATTTTAAAAGCTCAATGCAAATGGATTTATTTGGAGAAAAATTATATGTGATCAGTGTACCTGCAAAGCAAAAATTTTGACACCACTAATACACCAGACCTTAGCATGAAATCACAGACTGGATTAATTTTTTGGCTTAGTTTTTTTTGTTCCTCTTTGAACGAAATAAAAAAGGTGTACAAGAAGGCTAGCAGACTGAACTATGCAACATATTCCAGCCAAGAAAAGAATTTCCCACCACAGATACACAAGGACTCAGCCTGAGATAACAGAGTGGAATAATTTTTTATGATTGTGTGGATTTAAAAGACTGCTGGATATAAAGACAATGAGAGAATGGCCAAGAAAGGGAAGTCAGCACTAAAAAGCATCAAATTTTGCCACACGGATGTATGAGGCAAGTCACAGATAAACCACACAGTAAAATGTAGCCTGTTTTTATAAAAAGTGCAACATGGTGCTGTCTTTAAGTGCACTCACACCCAGGGTTAATTAAAAAAAAAACTCTACACTAACCATGCCTTGACCTTGCACAGATATCAGCTGACATGGAAATAACAGCACCACTAATTTGTGCACCTTTTTTTAATAAAAAGTACTGGTGTTTTTACATGAAAGGACACACATGGCTCAAAAAAATATTGTCGTACACTGGCCACACGTTCACCACGCACAGATATGAAATGTCACGGAGATAACAGTATCACTAATTTGTGCAGCTAATTTTTTTTATAAAAAGTATGGTGTTTTTACGTCTAAGGACACACTGGGCTCCAAAAAAAAAAATTTACGTACACTGGCCACACGTTCCACACGCACAGATATGAGCTGACACGGAGATAAGAGTATCACTAATTTGTGCACAAATTTTTTAACAAAAAAGTACTGGTGATTTTAAGTGAAAGGACATGTTCTATTTCTCGTTCATGCCTCTGACACGATTGTGGTAACGGGTTACTTTTATTGTGTACAGGTTCTCTCAGCCACCATTACATGAATGCTTCCTGTCTCGTGCTCTTACCAACGAGTCCCTCCTTTCTATCCTCTCAATACATCCAGGTAGTGAGACCCCTAGAGGCGGCTCAGCATATAACATATTGATACATCCTTTGTCTTTTAACTGAAGAAATAACTAAGCTAATATAACTAACATACATGTGAACATTTCAATATTCAAAATATTGGTGACATAAACATAACTGGCAAGCATCATGCTATTAAGATACTTTAAAATACTTGGTTGTATATATAGTCCTTGAGGTGTTGTCACGGGTGTGTCACGGTGGAGATCGTCGCGATTGCACACCCTGACTTCGCACAGCTGAGTTTCTGGTGCTGGGTGTTTTTCGGCACTGAGGGAGTTAATTCTTTCTCTCTCGGTGTTGGGCTGACCAGCCTCGCCCAGCTGCGATTGATGTTTTGTTAATTAGCTTCCTTCATATACCTGCTGGTCTGCTTGGGAAGTTGCCGGTGAAAGCATTCATTCAGACCAGCAGAGCGGATCGTTTCTGAGAAGACTTAAGCTAAGAGTGCCTGTTGTGGTTTTTCCTCTTCTCGCTTATTGTTTATCTCCTTAACCTTTTGTGTTCCTCTGTAGTGGAAGTGTTGTATGCAAGGCTGTGTTTTCTTTACCCCTTGTCTGTCTCGTTTGTCTAAAGGTACTGCCACACTACACAATCCCGCTAGCGATCTCGTTAGCGTCGCATACTAATGAGATCGCTAGCGGGATTGTTTGTATATCGCTGAGTGCGTCTTAACTTAGCGATATCGTTAAGGACGCTATCGCGGTTAGCGATCTCCTTAACGACTTTAGCGGTACAAAAGTACCGCTAAATCGCTAAGAAAAGGTGCCACACTCAGCGATAATACTTACCCAGCGGGAGCGCCGATGATAAAATAGGGTCCGGAGCGATTCCAGCGACGAGTGAGATCACAGCAGGAAGCTCGTCGCTGGCAGATGCCGCACACTACAACATCGCTAACGGGATCGCTAAATAGTGACGTTTTTTAGCGATCCCGTTAGCGATGTTGTTTAGTGTGGCATACCCTTATGACTGTGTGTAAGCTGTGACCTGCCCATTCCCTGTGGTGGTAATCAGGGTCCTTCTCAGGACTAGATTACAGTGGTCAGGGATCTACAGGAGACAGGGTTACGCTGGCGGCCTGGACCTCTGTACCCTTAACAGTACCTCCAGGTAGAGGGACTAGTCAGGACCCCAGTTCAGGGTCAGCATAGACCCCGGTCCACCTCTATCCAGAGACAGCGTGACACGTACACAGTATTGACCCACAATACATAGGATATTATGTCAGGTAAGACATTGCTGGCAGATACTATGTATACATGTTGATTTTCTCTATTATATGAAATTTAGAATTATGTCACATTAGATATAGGTTGCTATCTTTGAATATATCTGTTATACTTCGTGACATTTTCACCGGCCAATCTAAAGATTCTCCCCAGCCACCATGGATCCAGTAGCCCATTTAGCTCAGCAGTTGCAGAGTTTGTCCATGGAGCTGACGGATGTTAAATCCAAGGTTTTGTACCCCCGGGAGCAAACCAGATTTGAACCTAAAGTAGCTCTCCCGGACAGGTTCACTGGTGGGCGGGACAAGTTTTTTACTTTCCGGGAAGCATGTAAATTGTATTTTCGGCTGCGGCCGCAGTCGTCGGGGAGTGAGGATCAGAGGGTGGGAATTGTCATCTCGCTCTTACAAGGGGACCCTCAATCCTGGGCGTTCTCTCTCCCCCCGGGCTCCCCGGCTCTCCAGTCAGTGGACCGATTTTTTACAGCCCTGGGTCTGGTATATGATGACCCAGATCGGGTCTCCCTTGCTGAAATGAAGTTACGTAGGATACAGCAGGGAGATCGTCCAGCGGAGGAATTTTCTTCAGAGTTCCGTAGGTGGGCCACGGATACTCAGTGGAATGACCCGGCTCTTAAGAGCCAGTTTTGTCAAGGTTTATCTGACAAATTAAAAGATGTGTTGGCTCAGTATGATTCTCCCCCGTCACTGGAGGCCGCTATGGCTCTTGCTATTCGCATTGATAGACGGCTTCGGGAGAGGTGTGGGGTAACTCCGCCCCCTGTGATGACTCCACCTCCTTCTAAAGTCCCTAATATTGAGGTTCCCCTGGTTTGTTCCGAGGAACCTATGCAGTTGGGAGGGACATCATTCCGAGGGAGGGGATCGGCGGTGCGCCGCAAAACAAGAAGGTGTTTCTTCTGCGGGAGAGAGGGACATTTTATTGAGGGGTGTCCATCTCGTACTGTACTGAGCAAGAAGTCGCCGGAAAACTATTAATCCCAGGTTGTGTGGTGGACGACAATCTGGGAGTATGTATTTCGTCCCCAAGTCCATCTCAGTTTCTCGTACCAGCGGAGGTGGTGGTAGGTACGAGAACTGAGAGGATTTCTGTTCTTCTGGATAGTGGGGCCGCGGCTAATCTGGTGGACGCTCGGTTTGCCCAGGTGCAAGGTATGCAACTGAGTGTATTGGCCAAACCTATCCCTATATTCTCTATTGACGCCAGGCCTCTCGGTCAAGGTACCTTTGTGCAAGCCGTGCATAACATAGACCTTCGAGTGGGGGCAATACATAAAGAACTATTGTCTTGTTATGTGTTGGAGGGCCTTCCCACTCCTATTGTGTTGGGACTTCCTTGGTTAACTAAACATAACCCAGTTATTAATTGGCAATCCAGAGAGATAAGCCAGTGGGGTGAATTTTGCAATAGTAACTGCATGAACACGGTCATCGGTACGGTCGTGCCTAGAACTTTACCTCCTTTTCTGGAGGACTTTGAGGATGTGTTTTCAGAGGAAGGGTGTCAAGAATTACCTCCTCATCGCGCATATGACTGTGCTATAAAATTGCTTCCTGATGCTAAGTTACCAAAATCTAGGTTATATAACCTTTCTGGTCCTGAGAGGCAAGCTATGAAGGATTACATTTCGGAAAGTCTGGCCAAGGGGCATATTAGACCTTCATCTTCCCCAGTGGCCGCGGGGTTCTTCTTTGTGAAGAAAAAAGATGGAGGCCTACGCCCTTGCCTGGATTTCCGTGAGCTTAATCGGATTACGGTCCGAGATCCGTATCCGCTCCCACTTATTCCTGATCTCTTCAATCAGATTGTGGGCGCCAAATGGTTCTCTAAGTTGGATCTCAGGGAGGCGTATAATCTGATTAGGATAAAGGAGGGGGATGAGTGGAAGACGGCGTTTAACACTCCGGGGGACATTATGAGAACCTTGTCATGCCTTTCGGTCTGACTACTGCCCCGGCGGTGTTTCAACATTTTGTTAATGACATCTTTCGCCACCTAGTGGGACAGTTTGTTGTCATTTATCTTGATGACATCTTAATTTACTCGCCGGATCTTGTGTCTCATCAGGAGCATGTGAGACAAGTGTTGCAGATCTTGCGAGATAATAAACTGTACGCCAAATGGGAGAAGTGTGTATTCGCTGTACAAGAACTTCAGTTTTTAGGATTCTTGGTGTCAGCCTCCGGTTTCCGTATGGACCCTGGGAAAGTGAAGGCTGTGCTTGAATGGGATCGGCCAGAGGATCTTAAAGCACTGCAGCGTTTCCTGGGGTTTGCTAACTACTACCGGAAATTTATTCGTAATTTCTCATCTGTTGTCAAACCTCTCACTGACATGACAAAAAAAGGGACGGATTTTTCTAGGTGGTCTGACAAAGCTTGTCAAGCATTTTCCTCCTTGAAAAAATGTTTTGCTTCAGCACCCATACTCATCCAACCTGATGCATCACAACCGTTCATTGTGGAGGTAGACGCATCTGACGTAGGAGTGGGTGCGGTATTATCTCAAGGTCCGTCCCCTGGTAAATGGCATCCGTGCGCTTTCTTCTCTAAAAAATTGTCGTCCGCCGAGAGGAATTATGATGTCGGCAATAGGGAACTCTTGGCCATTAAGTTGGCTTTTGAAGAGTGGCGTCACTTTTTGGAGGGGGCAGTCCACCCGGTCACCGTCATTACTGATCACAAGAACCTGCTGTATTTAGAGTCTGCAAAACGTCTGAATTCCAGACAAGCTAGATGGTCGTTGTTTTTTACCAGGTTTAATTTTGTCGTCACATATCGTCCTGGGTCAAAAAATGTAAAGGCTGATGCCTTATCTCGTAGTTTCCCGGGGGCCGGGAAGACGGATGACCCGGTTCCTATTCTTCAGGAGGGAGTTGTGGTGTCGGCTGTATGCTCTGAGCTTGAGGAGGAGGTATTGGAGGCTCAGGGGGACGCCCCTGTAGGACCTCCAGGGAAACTGTTTGTTCCAGATCAGTTAAGACAAAAGGTTATCGAGGCACATCATAATTCTGCTTTGGCAGGACACCCAGGGAGTAAAGCAACTGTAGATCTCGTTTCTCGCCGGTTTTGGTGGCCTAACTTAAATAAAGAGGTGGTAACTTTTGTCGCGTCCTGTGGGGTATGTGCGCGCTCTAAGACCCCACATTCCCGTCCATCTGGGGCCCTTTTACCGTTGAAAATCCCGGAGCGTCCATGGACCCATCTGTCTATGGACTTCATTACGGACCTTCCTCCGTCTTCAGGTAAAACTGTCATACTAGTTGTAGTTGACAGGTTCAGCAAAATGGCACATTTTATTGCTCTTCCTGCTCTTCCTAATGCTAAAACTCTGGCGCAGGTGTTCATTGGGGAGATTGTGAGACTTCACGGGTTGCCTTCCGATGTGGTGTCGGATCGGGGGTCTCAGTTTGTGTCCAAATTCTGGAAGGCATTTTGTTCTCGTCGGGGGATGCAGTTGTCATTTTCTTCGGCTTTTCATCCGCAGACCAATGGTCAGACAGAGCGTCTGAATCAGAGCTTAGAGACATATCTCCGGTGTTTTGTCTCAGAGAACCAAGAGGACTGGTCCTCTTTCTTGCCTCTGGCAGAGTTCGCTCTTAACAATAGGCGGAGCGAGTCCACTGGTAAGTCCCCGTTTTTTGGGGCATATGGTTTTCACCCCCAGTTTTGTACTTTCAATGGGGGGGGCTCTTCTGGGGTTCCTGAGGAGGAACGATTTTCGTCGTCACTTGCTTCAGTGTGGAGAGGAGTGCTTAATAATCTGAGCACTATGGGGAACCGATACAAACGTATGGCTGATAGGAGGAGAGTGTCTGGTCCGGACCTAAGTGTGAACGATCTGGTATGGTTGTCTACCAAGAATATAAAACTTAAAGTTCCCTCCTGGAAACTCGGTCTCAGATTCATCGGGCCATACAGGATCAGTTCAATAGTTAATCCGGTGGCTTTCCGTCTTGACCTCCCTCCTACATTTAAAATCCACAATGTGTTCCACAAATCGTTGCTTAAGAGGTACGTAGCACCAGTTATACCGTCACCTCTACCTCCTCCTCCAGTGGTGGTCAATGGTAATTTGGAGTTTCAGGTATCGAAGATCATTGACTCACGTCTGAATCGCCGGTCCCTTCAGTACCTTGTTCATTGGAGGGGGTATGGTCCTGAGGAGAGGATGTGGGTTTCTGCGTCGGATATTAACGCAGACCGTTTGGTTCGGGCCTTCCACACTACTCACCCAGATAGACCAGGCCCTGAGGGTCCAGAGGCCCCTCGTAGAAGGGGGGGTACTGTCACGGGAGTGTCGCGGCGGAGATCGTCGCGATTGCACACCCTGACTTCGCACAGCTGAGTTTCTGGTGCTGGGTGTTTTTCGGCACTGAGGGAGTTAATTCTTTCTCTCTCGGTGTTGGGCTGACCAGCCTCGCCCAGCTGCGATTGATGTTTTGTTAATTAGCTTCCTTCATATACCTGCTGGTCTGCTTGGGAACTTGCCAGTGAAAGCATTCATTCAGACCAGCAGAGCGGATCGTTTCTGAGAAGACTTAAGCTAAGAGTGCCTGTTGTGGTTTTTCCTCTCCTCGCTTATTGTTTATCTCCTTAACCTTTTGTGTTCCTCTGTAGTGGAAGTGTTGTATGCAAGGCTGTGTTTTCTTTACCCCTTGTCTGTCTCGTTTGTCTAAGACTGTGTGTAAGCTGTGACCTGCCCATTCCCTGTGGTGGTAATCAGGGTCCTTCTCAGGACTAGATTACAGTGGTCAGGGATCTACAGGAGACAGGGTTACGCTGGCGGCCTGGACCTCTGTACCCTTAACAGTACCTCCAGGTAGAGGGACTAGTCAGGACCCCAGTTCAGGGTCAGCATAGACCCGGTCCACCTCTATCCAGAGACAGCGTGACACGTACACAGTATTGACCCACAATACATAGGATATTATGTCAGGTAAGACATTGCTGGCAGATACTATGTATACATGTTGATTTTCTCTATTATATGAAATTTAGAATTATGTCACATTAGATATAGGTTGCTATCTTTGAATATATCTGTTATACTTCGTGACAGGTGTGCTGGCTTTGTGATCATTCTGCCCGATCTAGTAACATACGATGCGCTACTGCCACTATTCGGTGGTTCTCTCGATTCGGGCGTTACCTGTTGTGAATGGACTTGAAATGAGTTCTGAGCAGAGGCTCCCTCTGGTTGTTACAAGCGGTACTGGACTGTCCAGTGAAGATTGTGAGGATTGGGAATCAGGTGTTACTGACTGGTCTTATATAAGGGAGTCGCCTTCCCATCAGGGTTGCCGGTGATCAATTGTTTTGGTCTCAATCCTTGATTCCTGCTTCCTTTGTAGCCTGCTGTGTCGTGTCTGCATCTCCTGCTAACAGATAAGACATTTTCTTCTTTTTGTTTTTGTTCTTGATTTTTGCATTTTGTCCTGCACTTCTGTGGGGGCCTTCAGGGTCCCCTTCGGGGGCTTTTGCCTTCTCAGTTTAGTTCAGCCACTGATGTTTGTACATTTGCTTTTTCCAGTTTTTTCAGTGGCTGCTGTTTTGATTTTGTTACACCAGAGAACTAATTTAGGTGGTAGAGGTCGTGTGATCTCAGGTGTTTTTGAAATTAGTAGAGTTGGTGCTTTTCAGGGTTTTTTGGGATTGCAAGTAAGTGCCCTTCCTATCCTTTTCTATTTAGGTAGTTTGGGCCCCAATGTTTGCTCATACTATTTTCTGTCTGTGTCAGTATTTCTTCTTGTCTAACCGCCATTACATGTTTGGGGCTTTCTATGTTCTTTGGGGATCTGCTCCGGGGCAGATAGCTTTCCTCTTTCTATCTTTAGGTGTAGTTAGTTTCTCAGGCTGTGACGAGGCGTCTAGGACCAACGTAGGAACGCTCCACGGCTGCCTCTAGTTGTGGTGGTTAGTCAGGGTACTGCAATCTCATAGATTCCAACTGCTCTGGTGTATTGCCTTTTTTACCTGCACTCCTCAGCTACCGAAACATAACAGTTACCGCATCTGGTATTGCCTGTCTCCGACCGGAATCTCCACACTGAACCTGGGCCATCCCTGTAGACTCTCTGCTTAGACTTGCTGTTTCCTCATCTTGGATATGAGGATACTGTTCATATGACCATGTATCAGATCCTTCTTGCATTTTCCTCAGATGTCTCCGATTTCTCCTTAGTTTTCTTCCCTCCTCTGTCACAATCTCGTAGGATCTAGGTCCTAGTTTCTGGAGCACCTTTGCTTTTCTCCATTGTTTGTCATATTTGCTCGGCTGCATCCTGATGTTGTAATTTTGTCTCAGTTCTGGTAGATCTTTTGCCGACTGATTATAATAGAACGCTTGTCTATCCTGATTTTCCTTTAGTTTTGACCTCATTCCCCTCACCAGATTTGGCTTCAGAAGACGACTAGCTGTTGGTATGAGTGACCTTGTCCGTTTACTCAGAAGCCTCTGTGCTGGGCTGCTGTCTAGACCTTGGGAAGGTGTGTTTCTGTGGTCCAGTATAGATAGATATACATCTGTCCCTGCCTGTTTCGCTCTCTTAATCAACTTCTTTTCTGTTTTCACCGCTGATTCCGCTTTGCCATTGCTTTGAGGATATCCAGGAGATGATGTATTGTGCTCAAATTCCCATAACTTGCTGAACTCCTTGAACTCTTCTGACCTAAATTGAGCGGCATTATCAGTAAAAACAATCTCTGGAATCCCATATCTGGCAAAATGAGCCTTGAGTTTTTTAATAACTGTTCTTGCTCTTGTATCCTTCAAATGGTCCACTTCCCAAAAGTTAGAAAAATAGTCCACAGTTACCAGGTATTCTCTTTCCTCCAATGTGAACAAATCTATTCCTATTTTTGACCATGGTCTATTTGGAACGGCATGCGGTTGCAATGGCTCTTTCGGTTGTTTATCCCCGCCGGATGCACATATCTCACATTGTGCTATGTAACTTTTTATGTGATCATTCATACCCGGCCAATAAACTGATTCTCTTGCTCGCCGCAAACATCCTTCAATGCCCAAGTGGGACGAGTGTAATTTCTGTAGTATGTCTCTTCTCAGAGTTTCCGGTATCACTGCCCTTTCTCCCTTTATGATGATTCCTTGGTGTACTGACAGTTCATCTCGTATATGGAAGAATGGAGCAACTTCCTTTGGAGCATGCTGCTTATATTTTGGCCAGGCCTGCAGGATCACAGTTTTTAATATCTGTAGTGTTTTATCTTTTTCTGTGAAGGTCTGTATTTGTTTCAGTTTATCTTTAGATACTGCAAGACAATCACACATATTGATGCTGTCCATTTCTTGTCCTTTATCCTCTGAGTTGGGTAAGTATGCTCTGCTTAGAGTATCTGCAATCAACAAGTCTTTTCCTAGACAATATCCAATTTCATAATCATATTTTTGAAGTCGCAGAAGCATGCGGTGCAGTCTTTTTGGTGCATTTAGTAGTGTTTTTTTTGTAATGCTCTCCAACGGTTTGTGATCTGACTGTACTGTTACCTGTCGACCGTATGTGTACTGATGAAACCTTTCCATTCCAAACACCACAGCTAGTAACTCCTTTTCGATTTGGGCATATCCCTGATCTGTCGGTGTTAGCGCTTTGCTTGCAAATGTGATTGGTTGCCGCTCTTGCATTAATGTGGCACCTAGGCCTTTTTCTGACGCATCACATTGGACTACCACCTCTAACTGTGGATCAAAATATTTTAAGGTTGCTGTGTCTGCAATGGCTGTCTTTACTGATTGGAAAGCCGTCTCCTGTGCTTCTGTCCATTCCCACAACACATCTTTGTGAGTTAGCTGTCTCATTGGCTCACACATGTCTGATAGATTCTTGCAAAACTTGGATAGATAATTCACCATGCCCAAAAATCGTTGTACTCCACACACATGTGTTGGGGTAGGCATCTCTTGTATCGCCTTCACCTTTTCCGGATCCACTTTCACTCCATTTGAAGTTAGCAGATGTCCTATATATGGCACTTCCGTCATTTTCAGTTTCAACTTTTCCAAGTTCAACTTTATCCTTTTTTCTCTACACCTATCTAAAAATCGTAGCATCCTTGTATCGTGATTCTTTATTGCAGATTGCATATCGTCACCTTCTCCCACTATTAATATATCATCTGCTATCGTCTTTACTCCTGGGAGTCCTTCCAAAGCTTGCATCAACTTCCGCTGAAATATATCTGGAGCTGGTGTCAGTCCCATGGGCATTCTCAGCCATTTACAGCGACCAAATGGAGAAGAAAATTTTGTCAATAAACTGGATTCTTCATCCAGTTCCACATGCCAAAATCCATTTTTTACGTCACAAATAGTGTTGAGCGATAGTGCTCGATATCTTAAAATATCATATCGAAATTGTATCGCCGATAGCACTAAATATCGTCGATATCCGATTTCGATAGCGGAAGTCCCATGTAAGTCTATGGGAACAAAATATCGCAACAAAAAAAACCCTTTCTTACGTTGTAAACACAAAATATACACACATAGAATACATATATATATATATATACATGTCATTGTGACATATATATACATATATTTATAGTTTATACACTTCTACATAGTAAAATAGACTCTGATTCAATTGCCGGGTAAAGCCGTGACATACCCCATAGAAGTCGACGGGCTCGGTGCCGAGTACCCCCAAAACCTCTGGCTCTGTGCGACTCAACTTGGGCGTCACGAACAGGATTCTGTAGCTCGCTATAAGCGAGTCCTGTGTGCCTGAATTGAACTGGTTTTGTGCTTGAGAATTGCTAAAATCATCAGAGAATGTATTTGCCATTTTTCCGCCATATCTGCGTCACGACGAGGCACTGGTGAAGAAGAAGGGCGTGCTCTTCATGGGTGTACTGTACACTCACTCAGTGACGCGAAAACGATGGCTCTAAATGGTACTGCAATGTAAGATCGTGCCCCACAGCTCTTCAGTTCCGCCTCCTCATCCTCCTCAGTGTGTGGAAACTAAAACGAAGGTCCCACCTCCCTACAAAAGAGGGGCCCTCTCCAGATGCTAATGACACATGTGACTTGGCAGAGATGGCTAATGGACACGAGCAGAAGTGTGAAGGGATGGAGCAGTCAGAGCTCTCCCCCCACGGAAGCGACCCGATCGCCACGGAACCACCGTTGGGCACCCGGCCTGGAAACCCTCCTACGCTGCAAGAAGCGGAGGATACCCTAAGAGGCCTGGCCCGGCACCGGGAGGAGGTCGCCAGGATGGAAGCGAGCTGGCGTGCCCTAAAACTAAACTTGGAGCGGCGCAATCCCTCTTACCTGAAGTGTCTGTACCGGAAGGTGAGGCACCCGTTCTAGTAGAGGAGTCCTTGCAATGTGATCCGGTTGACGTTGTCACAGTGGAGGCACCCGTTCCTGCAAAAACCGCAGCACCGTCAGCACCCCAGATCCCGCTGTCTGCCCCCGTCGCTGAGACAGAAGAAGCGACACCCGTCCTCATGGAGGAGGCCGCGCAGGCACCAGAGCACTACCTGCCTGTACCGGAGCCCCGACTGTCATCTGATTTAGAGCCGTCTGCTTCCTCCGCAGGGTAGCGCCGCCAGGACTGGGGGGCGACAGGAGAGCTGCCGCAAACCGGACACTGTAAGCTGCAGTGGAGTGGTGGAGACATGGAGCAGCTGGTGGAGGAGAATTTCAACCGCGTCAGGAGGAAGAGTGGAGACGTTGGGAGCGGGAAGCAGAGCGACAAAGGGAGCAGCGAGAATCCCAAAAACTTCGGGTCTGGTCTCCGGCGCTCAGAACTGGGGGTGAGCTATCTATAGCCCCTCTTCCCCCAGCTTGTCTCCACACGTCTGACCTCTCTCGTCCCTTCAGCTACACTTCTCACTCCTCCCCCAGCCAGAATATTCCAGGGAAGCTCCCCTCAAATCAGGTGTTTGAGTTCCCCCTTCTGGTCTGGAGTCAGAAAGGTGATTTATGCTGTGTTACCTGCTAAGGGATTCCTCTTTGCTTTCAGGCGTGACATCACCCTCCCCTGGAGGAAGGCAAGGTCACTGTGGCAACCAAACTCCTGGGGTGCCACATATTCTCATTAAATAATTTGTTGTGTAGAAAGTTGAATATGCTGTCAACTTAAACACACAAAAATCATCAATAGAAATCAAATTTTTGAACCAATGGAGGCCTGGAGGTTCACACACAGCACATGTGACAGACGTGACAGAGCCTGGAGACGCAGTGGAGAGGGATCTGCTGCCTGCAACATCCTTCAGCATGACCGGTTTGGCAGTGGGCCAGTAATGGTGTGGTGTGGCATTTCTTTGGAGGGCCACACAGCCTTCCATGTGCTCACCAGAAGTAGCCTGACTGCCGCTAGGTACCGAGATGAGATCCTCAGACCCCTTGTGAGACCATATGCTGGTGCGGTTGGCCCTGGGTTTCTCCTAATGCAGGACAATGCCAGACCTCATGTGGCTGGAGTGTGTCCGCAGTTCCTGCAAGATGAAGGCATTGAAGCTATGGACTGGCCTACCCATTCCCCAGACCTGAATCCGATTGATCACATCTGGGACAGCATGTCTCGCTCCATCCATCAACGTCTCGTTGCACCACAGACTGTCCAGGAGTTGACGGATGCTTTAGTCCAGGTCTGGGAGGAGATCCCTCAGGAGAACATCCGAAACCTCATCAGGAGCATGCCCAGGCGTTGTAGGGAGGTCATACAGGCACGTGGAGACCACACACAATACTGAGCATCATTTTGACTTGTTTCCACTTTAATTTTGTCTTGGTTTGATATTCATTTAGACTTGTTTACACTTTCATTTTGGGGGACTCTCCAAATTCAGGCCTCCATTGGTTCAATAATTTGATTTCCATTGATGATTTTTGTGTGATTATGTTGACAGCACATTCAACTTTGTACACAACAAAGTATTCAATGAGAATATTTAATTCATTTAGATCTAGGATGTGTTATTTGAGTGTTTCCTTTATTTTTTGAGCAGTGTATATATATATATATCAAATCCCTAATATTCATCTTTCCGTTTATCTCCTCCCACCCAGGGGCGGGCTGGGCCGGGTGGCAGGGCCCCCCGGGCCGCTCCCTCAGGCGCACTGGGTCTGGGAGCTTTCTCTGAGCTGTGTGCACCTAGTCGGCCGGCTGCGCAGCTCCTGCTCGGCTGTAGCTAGAATGTATGGGCTCCCTGCAGGTCCTGACTACAGCCCATACATTTTAGCTGTCTCTCAGCAGTGAATGTGCTAGACTGTATGGGCTCCCGGCAGGTCCTCTCAGCAGCCCATACATTCTAGCTGCTTCACTGCTCAAAATGATACAATGTATGGGCTCCTTCCAGGTATAGCATCTACCATGACAAGAAGAGGAGCTCCGCCTGCTGGGGAACGCTTGTGAGGCAAGTATGAAAAATGTTTTTTTTTTCTTTTCAAAATGCAAATGATGCAAATGATGGAGGGGGTGCTACTTATGATGGAGGGGGTGCTGTAAATGATGGAGGGGTTTGCTGCCAATGATGGAGGGGGTGCTACATATGATGGAGGGGGGGTGCTACATATGATGGAGGGGTGCTGTAAATGATGGAGGGGGGTGCTGCCAATGATGTAGGGGTGCTGCCAATGATGGAGGGGTGCTACATATGATGGAGGGGGTGCTATATATGATGGAGGGGGAGCTGTAAATGATGGAGGGGGTTCTGCCAATGATGGAGGGGGTGCTACATATAATGTAGGGGTGCTACATATGATGAAGGGGGGTGCTACATATGATGGAGGGGGTTGCTGTAAATGATGGAGGGGGTGCTGCCAATGATGGAGGGGGGTGCTGCAAATGATGGAAGGGGGTGCTGCAAATGATGGAGGTGGTGCTACAAATGATGGAAGGGAGGGGACAGGGGACTGCACATGAATGAAAGGGGACTGCACATGATGAAGTGGGGGAGAATGGAGGACAGCGAATGATGACGTGAGGGACGGGGGTCAGCAATTGAATTGAAGGTGGGGGTAGGGAAGAGCAAATTAGGACCTGTGGAGAGCAAATAATGATGAATTTTCAGAGTGGTGGGAGTAAATGATGTACTGAATGTGGGTGGAGAACAGTTAATAATGAATTGAGGGTGGGGAGGGAAGAGAGAGAAGACATGACAATGAATTGGGGCGGAAGGGGTATGTAAATATAATGAATCCAGGGAGCGGGAGGCACATAGTGGAGGACATTGAGGATGCAGTGACTGGTAATGAATTGGGGGAAGAGTACGGGGGCTAATTAATGTATATATTTATTAGGTGGGGAAAATGGCTATTTATAGTTGGTGGGGCGCAGTGGTGAATTATAATTTATATTTGGAATGGTGGATTGCATAATAACCAATTACATATTAATGGTGGGTGCACATCTGTATTCAGATGTGTAGTGTAGAAGAAAGTGAAAAAGGGGGAATGTGCTCTGGAAGCAGGGCTCTAGGTAACGTGTTATTTTATGCAGAGACGAGTCCTGGCTGGAAGAAATTATGGTGGTCTGCGCTGCATGAAAAAAAAAAGCAAAGATGAGGGACTTCAGCTAGAGACATCACTGGTGAGTCAGTGTGTTACCTGTACACTGACACTATACTGTTGTGAACATGTTGGAGACAATTTCTGAGCTGAGGCTCCCTCTGGTGGTTGCAGAGGGTACTGAAGCTGTATCTAATGACAGGTCCTCCTCACTTGCCAGCGATGACTGGCAATCAGGAGTCACTGACTGGGCTGATATAAGGGAGCTGCCTTCCCATGATCCTAGCCGGTGATCAATTGTTGTTTAATGGTTCATAATGGTTCATTTGGAAGTCTGCTGGTGTCTTGCCTTCATCTGCTACCTTTAGATAAGATATTTTCTGCTTGTTTCTATTGTGTTTGTGTTTCATTTTTGGGATTCATTTTGTCCCCGTCTGCTATTGAAATGGACCCAGTCAAGGTTCAGGCCATTTGTGATTGGGTTCAGCCTACTTCATTGAAGGCTCTTCTGAGATTTTTGGGTTTTGCTAATTTCTACCGTAAATTTATAAGTAATTTCTCTGGTATTGTGAAACCACTGACTGATTTAACCAAAAAGGGTTCTGATGTTGTAAATTGGTCTCCTGAGGCAGTTTCTGCGTTTCAGGAGCTTAAGCGCAGATTCACTTCTGCTCCTGTTCTACGGCAACCTAATGCTTCTCTACCATTTCAGGTGGAGATAGATGCGTCTGAGATTGGTGCAGGAGCCGTTTTGTCCCAAAGAGATCCTGTAACCTCTAAGATTAACCCTTGTGTCTTCTTCTCCCGAAAGTTTTCCCCAGCTGAACGTAATTATGATGTGAGGAATCGGGAATTATTGGCTATGAAGTGGGCGTTCGAAGAGTGGAGACATTGGTTGGAGGGAGCCAAACATCAAGTTGTGGTCCTCACTGATCACAAAAACTTGATCTATCTCGAATCAGCCAAACGATTGAATCCAAGACAGGCCAGGTGGGCCTTGTTTTTCACACGTTTTAACTTAGTGGTCTCCTTCCTCCCGGGTACTAAGAATGTTAAGGCAGATGCCCTCTCTAGGAGTTTCCTTGCGGATTCTATTGATGTGGCTGAGCCTACTGCAATTCTGAAGGAGGGTGTCATTATTTCCGCTATCTCGCCTGATTTGAGACTGGCCCTGGAACAATTTCAGGGGGATAAACCTGAGCATTGCCCTGCGGGGAAATTGTATGACCCAGACCAATGGAGAGAAAAAGTTATGTCTGAAGTTCATTGCTCTGCGTTGGCTGGTCATCCTGGTATATTTGGTACTAGAGATTTGGTGAGTCGGTCCTTTTGGGGGCCCACTTTATCTCGCGATGTCAGGAATTTTGTGTAGTCCTGTGGGACTTGTTCTTGTTCCAAGCCCTGTTCTCGCTCTAGTGGATTGTTGATGCCACTGCCAGTGCCCAGGAGGCCATGGGCACATATCTCTATGGATTTTATCTCCGACCTCCCTGTCTCTCAGAGAATGTCTGTCATTTGGGTGATCTGTGATAGATTCTCCAAGATGATCCGTCTTGTGCCACTGCCTAAGTTGCCATCCTCTTCCGAGTTGGTACCCTTGTTTTTTCAGCATGTGGTTCGTTTGCACGGCATTCCGGAGAATACTGTATCTGACAGGGGAGTCCAGATTTTTTCCAGATTTTGGAGGACATTATGTTCTAAACTGGGAGTTCAGCTGTCTTTCTCCTCTGCGTTACATCCTCAGACCAATGGGCAGACTGAGAGAACAAACCAGACCTTGGAGACTTATTTGAGATGTTTTATGTCTGCGGATCAGGATGACTGGGTCTCTTTTTGCCCCTGGCTGAATTCGCTCTTAATAATAGGGCCAGTTCTGCCACGCTGATGTCCCCTTTCTTCTGCAATTCCGGTTTCATCCTCGATTTTCTTCGGGGCAGGTGGAGGCTTCTGTCTGTCCGGGTGTTGACTCTGTGGTAGAGAGAATGCAGCAGATTTGGGATCAAGTAGTGGATAAGTTGTCTCTCTCTCAGGAGAAGGTCCAACGGTTTGCCAACCGGCATAGGACTGATGGTCCTCGGTTTAAAGTGGGTGACTTGGTTTGGTTATCCTCAAAGAATATCCCTATGAAGGTTGCTTCTCCAAAGTTTAAGCCAAGGTTCATTGGACCTTATAGGATCTTGAAAGTCCTTAATCCAGTTTCTTTTCGCTTGGCTCTTCCAGGGACATTTAAGATTCATAATGTCTTCCACAAATCTTTATTGAAAAGGTTTGTCGAGCCAGTGGTTCCTATGGCTGCACCTCCAGAGCCTGTTTTGGTTGAGGGCAATCTGGAGTATGAAGTGGAGAAGATATTGGATTATCATTTCGCTAGACAGAGACTCCAGTACTTGGTTAAGTGGAGAGGTTACGGTCAGGAGGACAATTCTTGGGTGTTTGCTTCTGACATTCATGCGGAGAGACTGGTTCGTGCCTATCACCGAGCTCATCCTGATTGGCCTGGTGGCGCAGGTAAGGGTTCAGTGACCCCTCCTCAAGGGGGGGGTACTGTTGTGAACGTGTTGGAGACAATTTCTGAGCTGAGGCTCCCTCTGGTGGTTGCTGACGGTACTGAAGCTGAATCTAATGACAGGTCCTCCTCACTTGCCAGCGATGACTGGCAATCAGGAGTCACTGACTGGGCTGATATAAGGGAGCTGCCTTCCCATGATCCTCGCCGGTGATCAATTGTTGTTTCCTGGTTCATTTGGAAGTCTGCTGGTGTCTTGCCTTCGTCTGCTACCTTCAGATAAGATATTTTCTGCTTGTTTCTATTGTGTTTGCTATTTCCATTTTTGTCTGCACCTTTTTGGAGGTTAGCCGGGTCCCCTCCTGGGGCCTGTGCTACTCTCTGTTTTTCAGTAGCCACTGTTATTTGTTCAATTGCTCTTTCCCTGCTTTTTGAGTGGCTGCGGGTTAGCCTTGTTCACACTGAGATCTGATTTAGTGGGTGGCGAGATCGTGTGATCTCAGCATTTTTGAAATCAGAAGTGTTGGAAGTTTTGCTAGGGTTTTGCTGGGTTGCAGATAATATTCTGTCCTGTCCTATTTAGGCAGTGTTTGGTCCCAGCGTTTTCTCACTTTATTTTCTGCCTGCGTTTGTGTTTCGTCTTGTCTAACCGCCATTATATCTTTGGGGGCTGCCTATTCCTTTGGGCCTCTACTCAGGGGCAGTTAGCTTTCCTGTTTCTTTCTTTAGGTGTAGATAGCTCTCTGGCTGTGCTGAGGCGTCTAGGACTACCGTAGGTACGCTCCACGGCTGCTTCTAGTCGTGCGGTTAGTTTAGGGATCTGCAACCCATTAGTTTCCAACCTCTCAGGTGTTCGGCAGCCTTGCCGTTTTACTCCTGTCCTCCTCAGTTACCAAATCTTAACACTATACACTCTATTACCTGTTCATTGTACACTATATACAGAGCTCCTGTATATAATGTCACTGCTGATCACTGTATTACCTATACACTGACATATACAAAGCTCCTATGTATGTCACTGGTGATCACTGTATTATCTGTACACTGACACTATATACAGAGCTCCTGTGTATAATGTCACTGGTAATCACTGTATTACCTGTACACTATACACTATATATAGATCTCCTGTGTATATCACTGGTGATCATGGTATTACCTGCACACTGATACTATATACAGAGCTCCATTGTATAATGGCTACAGGTTGGTCGTATGGGGAGACATGAACTTTGGGGCTTGGGCTCTTTATATTTAAAGACCCTAGCAATGCCCCTGCCGTACTGTGTGTCCACATGTCCGTTATCTCTGCAGTAAGCTCGGTTCTGCTCCCATATCTCTGTAGTAAGCTTGGTTATGCTCCCATATCTCTGTAGTAAGCCCGGTTCTGCTCCCCTATCTCTGTGGTAAGCTCGGTTCTGCTCCCATATCTCTGTAGTACGCTCGGTTCTGCTCCCATATCTCTGTAGTAAGCCCGGTTCTGCTCCCCTATCTCTGTGGTAAGCTCGGTAATGCTCCCATATTTCTGTAGTAAGCTCGGTTCTGCTCCCATAGCTCTATAGTAAGCTCCATTCTGCTCCCATATCTCTGGAGTAAACTCCGTTCTGCTCCCATATCTCTGGAGTAAGCTCAGTTCTGCTGCTATATCTCTGTGGTAAGCTCAGTTCTGCTCCCATATCTCTGTTGTAAGCTCTGTTCTGCTCCCATATCTCTGTGGTAAGCTTGGTTCTGCTCCTATATCTCTGTAGTAAGCTTGGTTCTGCTCCCATATCTCTGGAGTAAGCTTGGTTCTGCTCCCATATCTCTGTGGTAAGCTCGGTTCTGCTCCTATATCTCTGCAGTTAGCTCTGTTCTGCTCCCACATATCTGTACTAAGCTCATTTCTGCTCCCATATCTCTGGAGTAAGCTCTGTTCTGCTCCCATTTCTCTGTACTAAGCTCAGTTTTGCTCCCATATCTCTATAGTATGCTCCGTTCTGCTCCCATATCTCTGTAGTAAGCTCGGTTCTGCTCCCATATCTCTGTAGTAAACTATGTTCTCCCATATTTCTGGAGTAAGCTTGGTTCTGCTCCCATATCTCTGAACTAAGCTCTGTTCTCCTCCCTTATTTCTATAGTAAGCTCTGTTCTGCTCCCATATCTCTGGAGTAAGCTCTGTTCTGCTCCCATATTTCTGGAGTAAGCTCAGTTCTGCTCCCATATCTTTGTAGTAAGCTCAGTTCTGCTACCATAGCTCTGTAGTAAGCTCAGTTCTGCTCCTATATCTCTGGAGTAAGCTCGGTTCTGCTCCTATATCTCTGTAGTGAGCTCGGTTCTGCTCCCATATCTCTGGAGTAAGCTCAGTTCTGCTCCCATATCTCTGGAGTAAGCTCGGTTCTGCTCCTATATCTCTGTAGTGAGCTCGGTTCTGCTCCCATATCTCTGTAGTAAGCTCTTTTCAGTTCCCTTCTCTATGTAGTAATCTTGGTTTGTGCCTATGTACAGTCATGGCCAAAAGTTTTGAGAATGACACAAATATTATATTTTCACATGATCTGCTGCCCTCTGGTTTTTATGTGTGTTTGACAGATGTTTTTATCACAGACAGAAATATAATTGCAAACATATGAGTAACAAAAGCTTATATTGACAGTTAGAATGAGTTAATGCAGCAAGTCGATATTTGCAGTGTTGACCCTTCTTCTTCAGGACCTCTGCAATTCTCCCTGGCATGCTCTCAATCAACTTCTGGACCAAATCCTGACTGATAGCAGTCAATTCTTGCACAATCAATGCTTTCATTTTGTCAGAATTTTTAGGTTTTTGTTTGTCCACCCGTCTCTTGATGATTGACCACAAGTTCTCAATGGGATTAAGATCTGGGGAGTTTCCAGGCCATGGACCCAAAATCTCTATGTTTTGTTCCCTGAGCCATTTAGTTATCACCTTTGCTTTATGGCAAGGTGCTCCATCATGCTGGAAAAGGCATTGTTGATCGCCAAACTGCTCTTGGAGGGTTGGGAGAAGTTGCTCTTGGAGGACATTCTGGTACCATTCTTTATTCATGGCTGTGTTTTTAGGCAAGACTGTGAGAGAGCCGATTCCCTTGGCTGAGAAGCAACACCACACATGAATGGTTTCAGGATGCTTAACAGTTGGCATGAGACAAGACTGCTGGTAGCACTCACCTTGTCTTCTCCGAATGAGGCATTTTCCTGATGTCCCAAACAATATAAAAAGGGGATTCATCAAAGAAAATAACTTTACCCCAGTCCTCAGCAGTCCACTGCCTTTACCTTTTGCAGAATATCAGTCTGTCCATGATGTTTTTTCTGGAGAGAAGTGGCTTCTTTGCTGCCCTCCTTGAGACCAGGCCTTGCTCCAAGAATCTCCGCCTCACAGTGCGTGCAGATGCACTCACACCTGCCTGCTGCTATTCCTGAGCAAGCTCTGCACTGCTGGTAGCCCGATCCCGCAGCTTAAACACTTTTAAGAGACGGTCCTGTCGCTTGCTGGTCTTTCTTGGGCGCCCTGGAGCCTTTTTGGCAACAATGGAACCTCTCTCCTTGAAGTTCTTGATGATGCGATAGATTGTTGACTGAGGTGCAATCTTTCTAGCTGCGATACTCTTCCCTGTTAGGCCATTTTTGTGCATTGCAATGATGACTGCACATGTTTCTTTAGAGATAACCATGGTTAACAGAAGAGAAACAATGATGCCAAGCACCAGCCTCCTTTTAAAGTGTCCAGTGGTGTCATTCTTACTTAATCATGACAGATTGATCTCCAGCCATGTCCTCATCAACACCCACACCTGTGTTAATGGAGCAATCACTGAAAAGAGGTTAGCAGGTCCTTTTAAGGCAGGGCTGCAATGATGTTGAAATGTGTTTTGGGGGATAAAGTTCATTTTCTAGCCAAATATTG
This sequence comes from Oophaga sylvatica, assembly GCA_033576555.1. Taxonomy (NCBI): domain Eukaryota; kingdom Metazoa; phylum Chordata; class Amphibia; order Anura; family Dendrobatidae; genus Oophaga; species Oophaga sylvatica. The sequence goes on from JARQOD010010759.1 coordinate 22,242, forward strand.
ACTTTGCAAGTAATTGCTGTTAAGCTGATCACTCTTTATAACATTCTGGAGTATATGCAAATTGCCATTAGAAAAAGTGAAGCAGTAGACTTTGTAAAAATTAATATTTGTGTCATTCTCAAAACTTTTGTGCATGACTGTAGAGGGTCTATGTAGTCAGCTTGCTTCTGTTACAGTATCTATGTAAGCAACAAGCTTGGTTCTGCTCCTATATATATATATATGTATATATATATATATATATATACATATATATATATATGCAGCTGGCTCATTCTGTTCCCACATCTACAGTATGTACCAGCCTGTTTTTAATACCCGTTATCTCTGCTGCTTTAATGCAGTGGCCAGAGATAAGCAGGGCAAAAGCACCACAACTGGAGGGCCGCTGCCTTGTGATTGCCCCCCAGGCTGAAAAGTGCCAGCCAGCCCCTGCTGAAGGTTCACCTTCCAACAAGCCAATGACCCTAAGCACACAGCTAAAATAACAAAGGAGTGGCTTCAGTACAACATTATGCCCATTCTTGACTGGCCCATCCAGAGCCCTGACCTAACACTAATTGAGCATCTCTGGGGAGACCTGAAAATGGCTGTCCACCAACGTTCACCATCCAACCTGATGGAACTGGAGAGGATCTGCAATGAAGAATGGCAGAGGATCCCCAAATCCAGGTGTGAAAAACTTGTTGCATTATTCCCAAGAAGACTCATGGCTGTACTATCTTAAAAGGTTGCTTCTACTCAATACTGAGCAAAGGGTCTGAATACTTATAACCATGTGATATTTCAGTTTTTCTTTTTTAATAAATTTGCAAAAATTTCTACATTTGTTTTTTTTTCAGTCAAGATGGGGTGCAGAGTGTACATTAATGAGAAAAAAAAAACTTTTTTGAATTTACCAAATGGCTGCAATGAAGCAAAGAATGAAAAATTTAAAGAGATCTGAATACTTTCTGTACCCACTGTAAGATTGTAAAATGTTAAAATGACATTTTCCAGTGAATGCATTTGTCTTGGTTGAAAGCAATGCTAAAGTTCAAAAACACTACATGTGAACATTGCCCAAGGTGTGGAGGAGCATTTTTGTTTCTGGTTATTTATTTTGCCTTATGTAAGTCATTATCCTGGAAAGAATGTTACTTAACATATTTCCCAGGAAAATCCATTTTGGTTTCGTTTTTGTATGTTTTATTGTGAGTCTGTAAAAGTGGCGTAATACTCTGACAACATTGTTCACAACAGTGATCTGGGAGTCAGAATGCTTCCAGGGGTCTTCCTCATGCTGTTCCCATGTCATTTGAGCACTGTTCCCATCGATTTCCGGAATTTTTAGTCCATCTGCAGACTACTGTGGGGGGGCTGCCATAAAAATGCTCGAGTTTCCCATAGACTTACATTGGGCTCGTTGCGCGGGTCGAGTACCCGAGCATTCCAATTTGCTCGACCCGAGCAACGAGTACCCGAGCATTGAAGTGCTCGCCCATCAATAGTAGTTTGCAAAATATATTTAAAAAATTTGTGTGGTTATAGCATACTGTATAAGAAAATGCATCACTGTTATTCAAGATGTACGCTACTAGATCCATTATTTCTTCTAGGCAAAAATTACAAAATCTTAGAAACAGCCTGAAAAATAACAGTGAGATTTATTAAATTCATGTAGATGGCAGCAAGGGAGAAGTTTATTTGGATAATATAAGATCGGTTTGTTAAACTCAGTCTATTTCCAAACTGAAGCCAGTGAAAAAGATCTAATATTTATACAGTGTGAACTGTAGTGTTTCCTGACAAGATAAGTGTAGAACACAAGTCCTTGGTATTGCTAGCTGCATCAAATGGAAGCTCTGATGGGATATCATGGGAGGCTCCAGAACAATCAAAAGAAAATAAATGACATTGTTAGGGTCTGCGGAACGCACCAAATAAATATAAATAATAGGTGCGTTCGCAGCCCAGGGTCCACCGTGCAGGCAGAGCCTGCTGCTAGTAAGGTGGCACTTTATGGCGGTATAAGCAAACTCTGTTACACCACAGAGTCGCTGACAAAGATACAGTGGCACTATATGGCGGTATGAGCGAACTCTGTTACTCCACAGAGTCGCTGTGGTAGAGACCGTGTCCTGTTAACCCTACAGGAGGACACAGATAACTGCACAGCGGATAGCAGTCCGTGGTCATGCAGACAAAAACGCAAACAACCAACTCCTCACCGGAGTAGCCGGTATTCTAGAGACTATTACAGCCAAGCCCTGAACATGTGCATACAAAACTCCTCACCGGAGGTGCCGGTATTCTAGGGGCTTATTTCAGCTGAGCCCTAACTGCATGCGTACATGACCACAGTGGCGCAAAGCACATAACAGGATTGATACTAGCGCATGGCTGAGCAGCCATGCAACCCTTTTATAGCAGCAACTACAAAACCTTCTAGAAAAGGACCAATGAGAAACTGTTCCAGAACACAAGCAGTTTCAGGACCTTCCTGGCGGACCAATAGGAGTTGCTGCAGTACCTGAGCATGTGACCCTTGGTTTCCAATGGAAGACCTTGCCCTGCGCATGCTCAGCAGGAAACACACAGGACTTATTCCCAAATATGTCTGCTCGCCGCTGACCTGCACTGGTTATAATAGCAGGACCTGGAGAGGCAGCAGTCATCCTCTGCACAGTATTAGACTGGGCAAGAAACTGGGACTGACGTCTCTGCTGAGCAGTTTCCACTGCGGCCGGAGATGGATGGGGGACCGCAGCGGGACTGGCTCAAGATTCCCCTTGTTCAGCAGTGGGGACTCAACCCCCTAACAGACATATTATTATATTGTGATAATGACAAGCAACAGTAGTTATGACTAGTTTAGTTGTATTACATTTTGTGATTATTCTTTTTCAGAGTCTTCTCTTCAGCAAATGGAACAATTATTAACCTCCAAGACTCCTTCCCTGCCCATCAAGGCTTATCTACCTACTATTGTTGGACAAACTCCCCCAAGTCTGAAGCTGTCGCTGGAATTGTGTGAAATATTTCCCCAATCACATCATTTCTGAAGCTGAACTCTTGTTACATCTCGATATCTCAAATTTGCTTACATTTTAAACAACATGCCACACATCTGCACTGATGTACAACATTAGAAATGACTCTGTGCAGCAGAATTGTCTCTGTAAGCAGTGCACAGACCCATCCACCCACTGTCACTTACATTTCTAAATGAAAAATGTGCATAAAGTCTTGGCAGAAGCTCAGAGCCTTTATCCTTCAGGTCACTTGTCCAGAATCCTTCCTGGTTTTAAGAGGCTGAAGGTCGTCATTAACATGCAGAGCGCTACATGACAGACTACGGGCATAACAAAGTCATGTGTCCAGATGGACAGTGATGTTGCAGAAGACATGGACAGGTCACCCCTGACACTTGACAGAGCTGTCAATCACACAATCAGCTTTGTACAAACCGAATGCTCTTGTCAAGCTTTCGTGAAATGAGTAGAGAAAATAGCAGATAATATGTGGCTTTGTGGGGAAGAAGAAACAACATAAATAAATGTGTCAATTAATACATCTTGGATCCATTTGAATTCACATTGTTAGTTACTTAGGACCTGTGCACTGGATTTAAAGGTTTTGTTTGGCTTATTAAGAAAATCCCTTTCTTTTTAGACTCTGTTATGGCACATGGATATCATGGAGAGGTGTCTGCCATATTTTTACTATTTTTGTGACACACAGGGTTTTTCAATTTTTTTATTACGGCCAAGGAGCTTAGGAAAGAATTGTGGCAAAGGCACACATCTGGCCAAGTTACAAAAGAATTCTGCA
>JARQOD010010760.1:0-26049 GCA_033576555.1 Oophaga sylvatica
CCCTTGTTCTCCTGTAATAAAAATAAAATAATAAAGCAAGCTTTTTCTTACCTATCCACTGCACAGTCAGGTCCCCAGCTGTAATTCATCGGAAAGGGTTAACAGGTTTACAGCTAGCAGCGCAGATAATGCTGGCAGCTCACCTGTAAACCCCCGAAGGAATGAGCTCCTCTCCTGGCTGACAGGAGAGGAAGTGATTAGCTGGGAAGCTTAATTGATTGCTTCCCAGGCTAATCAGTTCAGGTCAGCCGGAGACACCACACAGCATCAGTGACGTCAGAGGGAGTCCCCGGCTGACCTGAAGTGAACTGATTACTGTGGGAAGCAATCAATTAAGCTTCCCACACTAATCACTTCCTCTCCTGTCCAGCCAGGAGATTAGCTCATTCCTTCGGGGGTTTACAGGTGAGCTGCCAGCATTATCTGCGCTGCTAGCTGTAAACCTGTTAACCCTTTCCGCTGGATTACAGCGGGGGACCTGACTGTGCGGTGGATAGGTAAGAAAAAGCTTGCTTTATTATTTTATTTTTATTACAGGAGAACAAGGGAATCGAAGGATTACCTGTACAATAAAAGATGGTCAAAAACTGTGTATTTATTTCATTAAAATGATTTTTAATTAATGTGTGTGTATTTTTTAACCATTTCAAACAATAGGATTAATAATTGAGAGTTGTCTAAATTGACAACTCTCAATTATTAACCTGGCTTAAAGTCACATTCCAATAGCAAGGTGGCTTTAACCCATTATTAACACATTCGCCACCGCTACAGGGCAATGGGAATAGACGGGCTAAGTGCCAGAAAAGACGCATCTAATCATAGATGTGCCTTTTCTGGGGTGGCTGGCGGCAGAAGTTAGTAGCCAGGGGGGGCACAAAAATAATGGACCCTCCCTAGGCTATTATTATCTGCCCCCACTCACTGGCTTTCCCTGCTGGTGGAGGAAATAGTGCGAGAGCCCACGCATTTTTTTTCAACGAATTTACACCTTTAATTAACCCCTACATGTATGAAATTTTGCACACATACACTCATGTAATTGCTAGTGACAACCATATATCAAACTACATGAAATGACATGGTTTACTGTATGTAAACCATGTGTCATTCATGTCGGGTCTGTAATTTCACAAAAGCCAGCAATTGAATTAGCGGCTATTATACTATGTGGAAGTGTATGAACTACAAATATATATATATATATATATATATATATATATATATATATATATTTGTCACAATGACATGTATACATATATAAATATATATATATATGTATTCCAGTGTATATATCTATTCTTTCTATTCTTTATTAAACCTGTCAGTGTGATTTTACAGTATAGCCGGGGATGAATTGCCGGTTTTCTAAAGGACACCGGTGTAATTTAATCGCAAGTCACACGTGCGGTCCGTATGTAATCCGATTTTTCATCGCACCCATAGACTTGCATTGGCGATTGTCAACTTACAATCGGTGACAATTGCAGCATGATGCGATTGCACTCGCACGTATAAAACGGACAAAAAAAAAAAAAAATCGCATGGTGGGAGCTGCTCCATAGATTGACATTGGTGCGACTGCAATGCGATATTTCATCGCTTTGCAGTCGTACGATTTTGTCGCCAGTGTGACCCCGGCCTTAAAGTACTTGTAGCCAGCCCCTGTTCCAATCCCTTCTGCAGGATCTCTAAGATGGCCATTAGAGGAACCCCCCCATCTAACTTGGAGCCTGAAGCTGAAAGGAATTTCTTCCATGTCTTCCCATACAGTTTGGTGGTCACTGGCTTTCTACTTTGCAGCAAAGTGGAAACTAGATTTGGAGAAAACCCCTTATTGCTCAGGAGAGCCCTTTCAAGTTCCAGGCTGTCAAGTGCAAGTTTTTTTTTACCTGTGGATGAACCACCAGCCCTTGGGAAGGAAAGTCCGGAGGTAACCAAGAGTCGGAGATGGACATCATCCTCAGCCAAGAAAACCATGTCCTCCTTGGTCAGAAGGGGCTACTAAAATCACTTTGCCTTGTCCTCCCATATTTTCCTCAGAACTGCCGGAATCAAGGCAATTGGAGTAAGGCATATGCTAGATGGTAGCTCCATGGAATCATGAAGGTGTCCAATGCGACGGGGTTCCCCAAGGGTTCTATTGAGCAGAAAGCATCCACTTTCTGGTTGTGACTGTTGGCAAAAGATCTATGGCCAGGTACCCCCACATTTCTGCAATCTGATCTAACACTGCCTGATTCAGTTCCCACTCGCCCTGCCTCAGCTGGGTCCGACTCAAAATCTGCACTGCGATTCTCTACCCCCCTTATGTGGAGTGCTGTCAGAGATCCCAAGTTGTCCTAGGCTACCTGGAAAATGGACCTTGTTACTTCCATAAGCGGGTGGAATCGGGTTCCTCCCTGGTGATTCAAATAAGCTACCACTACTCGGTTGTCCGAAAATACTCTCCGTGTGTGACTGAAGCGTGCTCAAGAATTCTAATAGGGCAAACTTCACTGTCAACAGTTCCTTAATGCTTGAGGATACTGATCTTAATTCTCCGTCCAGATCCCCTGAGTTATCTGGTCGTTCAGGTGAGCCCCCACCCTCTGGGGCTTGCATCCGTTGTGAATACCTGGGAAGTCGGTATTACCCAAGGAATGCCCCGGGTTAGATTGTCTACCCTAATCTACTAGTGTAGAGAGAGCTGTTTTTGATGATATGATTAACTACCCTTCTAAATTTGTTTCTAAATAGCTTTCTGCTGATATTTCCCACTGCAACTCTCTGGTATGTACCTGAGCGCATTGAACGGCCGGGATAAAAGCTGTCATGGACCCTAGAAGTGACATCGCCTTCCGGAAGGTTGTGGAGGGGATATCCCTTGCTCGAGATACCAGCTCTACCATCTTTGAACCTTCTCTATTGGGAAGCGATATCCGTTTGAGTCTAGTATGATGCCCAGGTATTCTTGTACCTGGCTAGGCACAATTCTGGATTTCCCTAGGTTCAAAAGCCAGCCTAAGTTGGTTAAGGAACTCATGACTCCTACTGGTCTTTGCAGTGTTGGGGGGAGTTGCCTATTATCAAGACATCGTCTAGGTACGGAACAATCAGGATATCTTGTTCTCTTAAGTGTGCCATCACCTCCGCCACTATATTGGTGAATACTCATGGAGCAATGACCAGACCAAATGGAAGGGCTTTGAACTGGTAACGTCTTATCACCCCCTGCATAGTGACCGCCACCCTGAGGAATTTCTGGTAGCCCTTGTGGATGGGGACGTGATAGTACGTGTCTTAAATCCAGAACAGTCATGAAACAGAATGGAAATAGCATTTTCACTGATGTCTTTATTGTTTCCATCTTTAAGGATTGCACTTTCAGACATTTGTTCAGTTTCCTTAAGTTTATAATTGTTCTGAATGTCCCATCCTGTTTTCTCTTTAGGAAAAGGGGGGAAGTAAAATCCTATGCCTTTCTAGGCGAGGGACCTCCTGAAGAACTGCTTTCTCTACTAGACCCAGAATCTCCTGTTCTAAGGCTAGCTGTTCCTCTTTTGAGAATCTCTGAGAAGTCACTATGAAGGATGGTTGGGGAGGAGAATAGAAACAAAGTCTTAGGCCTGATTTTATCAGGTCCAATATCCAAGAGCTGCTGGATATTTTTTCCCAGTCCGGGAGGAAGAGAGATAACCTTCCTCCTACATGGGTAAAATCCTCATTTGGATGGCTTTTTATTGTCAGTGGGGCCCCTGTTAAACATGAACCCCTTGCTTCTGAAGCCCCGGCGCGACCGTGAGTTTCAGGAGCACGCTCCGGGTGAGGCAGCCTGCTGAAATCTTCTTATGCAGCCTCTCCCACACACCCTAAAGGTCCACTGACCCCAGCGGTGGCGCCTCAGGCTACTGCCCCAGCCGAGGCAGGGAACACCCGCTGCCTGAATCGGTCTGGTCGGGCCTGCCATCCCACGACGATTCTCAGGTATGTCCTCCAAAGTCGACTGTAGGTTCCCCAACTGGGAACAAGAAACCCAACTGATGCGGAAGAGAGATACCGCCTTTTTATCTGTAGGTTTCCTGTCCCTGATGGGCGGATTCCCTCTCTCCGTGGTGCAGTAATGGGGAATAAGAAAAATAAAATTAAAGTTACCGTACTTAAAACTTAGGGCCCATGTATTATGAAAGAACAGATGCAAAATTTATTTTTTATATCCAATCGAGATATACGCGTGTGGGGTCTGGCACGCGTCATCTCCCTGCAGCAGAAGTACCACTGCAGCAAAAGTACAGTGAAGCTGCAGTTATTTCAACGGCTGACAATTAACATCCATCTCCTCTCTTCACACAGGTACAATCTCTGCTTGCTGGATACTGACTTTTACTACTGTGCAACCTTTCCCTTTTAAATGGTACAATCTCTACAACCTCTGCTTGCTGGGATCTGACTTTTACTACTGTGCAACCTTTCCCTTTAAATGGTACAATCTCTACAACCTCTGCTTGCTGGGATCTGACTTTTACTACTGTGCAACCTTTCCCTTTTAAATGGTACAATCTCTACAACCTCTGCTTGCTGGGATCTGACTTTTACTACTGTGCAACCTTTCCCTTTTAAATGGTACAATCTCTACAACCTCTGCTTGCTGGGATCTGACTTTTACTACTGTGCAACCTTTCCCTTTTAAATGGTACAATCTCTACAACCTCTGCTTGCTGGGATCTGACTTTTACTACTGTGCAACCTTTCCCTTTTAAATGGTACAATCTCTACAACCTTTGCTTGCTGGGATCTGACTTTTACTACTGTGCAACCTTTCCCTTTTAAATGGTACAATCTCTACAACCTCTGCTTGCTGGGATCTGACTTTTACTACTGTGCAACCTTTCCCTTTAAATGTGCCTGCTGAATGTTTGCTAAATTAATTTGTTGCATTGTATTCAATACTTACTGCTGTATAGCCATGCTGGGGCCAGTAGAGATGCTATCAGGTGTAAGGTTTACCAGCATATGGATGCAGCCAGGCCCTGTGCCTTTGATTGTCTATCCTCCCCTGGTGTGCTGGGCAGCTGCTAATTTATCCCAAAGCAGCTACCACAACTCCTCCCACCTGATCCTCTACTCAGTCCTATATATTCAGTAGCAGCCTAAGGGGGGCACGCGTGTGGGGTCTGGCACGCGTCATCTCCCTGCAGCAGAAGTACCACTGCAGCAAAAGTACAGTGAAGCTGCAGTTATTTCAACGGCAGTTAAGGTACTGCCACACTAAACAATCCCGCTAGCGATCACGATAACGACGCATACTAATGCGATCGCTAGCGGGATTGTTTCTATATCGCTAAGTGCGGCCACATTTAGCGATATAGTTAACGACGCTATCGCCGTTAGCGATCTTCTTAACGACTTTAGCGGTACAAAAGTACCGCTAAATCGCTAAGAAAAGGTGCCACACTAGCGATATATACTTACCCAGCGGGAGCGCCGACGAGAAAATAGGGTCCGGAACGATTCCAGCGACGAGCGAGATCACAGCAGGAAGCTCATCGCTGGCAGCTGCCGCACTGAACAACATCGCTAACGGGATCGCTAAATAGTGACGTTTTTTAGCGATCCCGTTAGCGATATTGTTCAGTGTGGCATACCCTTTAGTCACGGCAGGAGTCAGGACCCCACACTATGTCTCTTTTGGGTATGTCTGCTGAGTAAGCACTTCCAATTACTTGTACCTGGCTTTTCTATTTACCCATCTCACTCTTTCACCATGTTTACATATGCCTTCACAGTGTTTGCTCCGTTAATCCTCTCTCTCCTTCGCTATCCCCAAACCCCAGCACCCTCGAATCAAATAATCATCTCCCCTTCCCTCCTTCCTCCCCACCTGTCCTCCTCTGCCGACCTGCTCCTCAACCTCAAATCTGTCCTAATAAAACACAAAACAAGCTTCCCTCTCTCCTTCTCCCACCTGCTCTCCCTTTCTCTGCTCCTCCTCACTGCTGGTGACATATCTCCCAATCCTGGACCTCCACAGTTCATACCCACCATTAGTACTCCTTCCTACCGCTCCCTATCTAATAGGAACTACCGCAATCTTTCCAACGTAAAACCTGTGCCATTGACACCCACCCCCCTGCTCCCTCTCTCTGGAGCACTCTGGAATGCCCGCTCCATCTGCAATAAGCTTCATGTGATTCATGACCTCTTTCTCTCTCGCAATCTTGCTTTCCTCGCCCTCACAGAAACATGGCTGAACCCTCTGACACTGCCTCCCCTGCTGCGCTGTGTTACGGTGGCCTCCAATTCACCCACACTCCTCGCCCTGGAAACAGACATGATAGAGGAGTGGGTGTTCTCCTTTCCTCTAACTGCAACTTTAACCCAATCCCACCTCTTCCCTCCCTAATCCTCCCTTCCTTTGAAGTCCACTCTGTCCGCATCTACTCTCCCTCCAACCTCCAAGTGGCCGTCATATACCGACCTCCAGGCCCGACCGCTGCCTTCATCGACCAATTCACTACCTGGCTTCTTCACTTTCTCTCCACTGACATCCCCACCATCATCATGGGTGACTTCAACAACCCCACTGATACCCTTCAGTCAGCAGCCTCCAAACTTCTGTCCCTTACTTCATCCTTTGGACTTACTCAGTGGTCCTCCTCAGCCACCCACACGGATGGTCATACATTAGACTTGGTCTTCACCCGCCTCTGCTCTCTATCTAACTTCACCACCTCCCCTCTCCCTCTATCCGACCACCATCTACTCACTTTCTCATCCCTGTCCTCCTCTCCTGTCACCCATGTCCAGCAACACGTGCACCCCGCAGACACCTTGCACACCTAGACATCCACACACTCTCTGACTCTATTCTTTCACTGGCATCAATATCCTCACTCCACGATACAGACAGTGCCACTGCTTTCTACAATGCCACTCTCACATCGGCTATTGACACGGTCGCCCCTCTCGTTCATGGCAGAGTGCGACGTACCAACAGACAACCTTGGCACAATAACACCACTAAAAAGCTCCGGCAAGTGTCCAGGATTACAGAGCGGCGTTGGAAAAAAACAAATTCGCAAGACGACTTCACTGCATTCAAACAAGCAACACTCTCTTTCAAACCTGCCCTCACCTCTGCTAAACAGGCCTACTTCACAACCCTCGTGTTGTGAATGGGTTTGAGATGAGTTCTGAGCAGAGGCTCCCTCTGGTGGTTGCAGGCGGTGCTAGTGAAGATTGTGAGGACTGGGAATCAGGTGTTACTGACTGGTCTTATATAAGGGAGTCATTTTCCCATCAGGGTTGCCGGTGATCAATTGTTCTGGTCTGAATCCTTCATTCCAGTTTCCCTTGTAGCCTGCTGTGTCGTGTCTGCATCTCCTGCTTACAGATAAGACTTTTGCTTCTTTTGTGTTTGTGCTATATTTTTGCATTTTGTCCTGCACTTCTTTGGGGGCCTTCAGGGTCCCCTCCGGGGGCTTCTGCCCTCTCAGTTTAGTTCAGCCACTGAGTTTTGTTCTTTTGCTTTTTCCAGTTTTTTCAGTGGCTGCTGTTTTGATTTTGTTACACCAGAGAACTAATTTAGGTGGTAGAGGTCGTGTGATCTCAGGTGATTTTGAAATTAGTAGAGTTGGTGCTTTTCAGGGTTTTCTGGGATTGCAGTAAGTACCCTTCTATCCTTTTCTATTTAGATACTTTGGGCCCCAGCGTTTGCTCATACTATTTTCTTTCTGTGTCAGTATTTCCTCTTGTCTAACCGCCATTACATGTTTGGGGGCTTTCTGTTATCTTTGGGGTTCTGCTCCGGGGCAGATAGCTTTCCTATTTCTATCTTTAGGTGTAGTTAGTTTCTCAGGCTGTGACGAGGCGTCTAGGACCAACGTAGGAACGCTCCACGGCTGCCTCTAGTTGTGGTGGTTAGTCAGGGTACTGCAATCTCATAGATTCCAACTGCTCTGGTGTATTGCCTTTTTACCTGCACTCCTCAGCTACCGAATCATAACACCTCGTATCTTCCCTATCCTACAACCCCAAACAGTTATTCAAAACTTTTAACTCCCCCTCCGCCCACCACTGCCCCTCCTACCTCCCTCATCTCTGCTGAGGACTTTGCCACACACTTCAAAAATAAGATCGACCAAACAAGGCAAGTCTTCATTGTTCAACCACCTCAACCACTTTGTATACCAGACCAATGCCCAACCCCATAACCTCCCTCTCCAACATAACTGAAGGGGAGCTTAATTGTCTTCTCTCCAAATCGCACCTCACAACCTGTGCACTTGACCCCATCCCAACCCACCTCCTCCCCAACCTCACCACCACTATTATCCCATCCCTAACCCACCTCTTCAACCTATCACTAACTTCCGGTACCTTCCCTTCTGCTTTCAAGCATGCCACAATCACGCCTATTCTTAAAAAGCCAACCCTCGACCCAACCGCTATGTCCAGCTATCGCCCAATATCGCTGCTCCCATTCGCTTCCAAACTCCTGGAGCTGCATATCCACGCTGAGCTTTCCTACCACTTTTCTTCTAACTTGCTCTTTAACACTCTACAATCTGGTTTCCGCCCCCATCACTCCACTGAGACAGCCCTGACCAAAATTACTAATGACCTACTTACAGCCAAAGCGAACAGACAATACTCTATACTCCTGCTTCTTGACCTGTCCTCTGCTTTTGACACAGTTGACCACTGCCTTCTACTACAGATTCTTTCCTCCTTTGGCGTCAAAGACCTCGCCCTATCCTGGATCTCCTCATACCTTTCCAACCGCACATTCAGCGTCTCCCACTCACACACTACCTCCTCGTCCCACCCTCTCTCCGTTGGAGTCCCCCAAGGATCTGTTCTAGGACCCCTACTCTTCTCAATCTATACACTTGGCCTGGGGCAACTCAAAGTCCCACGGATTCCAGTACCACCTTTACGCTGATGACACTCAGATCTACCTCTCTGGCCCAGACATCACCTCTCTGCTATCCAGAATCCCGGAGTGTCTATCAGCCATATCCTCCTTCTTCTCCTCCCGCTTCCTCAAACTCAATGTGGACAAATCTGAACTCAATCTTTCCCCCATCCCACAGATCTTCCTTACCTGACCTATCTATCACAATTAACGACATTACGCTTTCCCCCGTACCAGAAGTCCGCTGCCTCGGAGTAACCCTTGACTCTGCCCTGTCCTTCAAACCGCACATCCAAGCTCTTTCTACCTCCTGTCGCCTTCAGCTCAAAAATATTTCAAGAATCCGTCCTTTCCTCAACCCTCAATCTACTAAAATGATTGTGCACGCCCTCATCATCTCCCGCCTCGACTACTGCAACACCCTTTTCTCTGGCCTCCCTGCTAACACCCTCGCACCTCTCCAGTCCATCCTTAACTCTGCTGCACGACTAATTCACCTCTCTCCTCGCTACTACTCCGCTTCTCCCTCTGCAAATCTCTTCACTGGCTCCCATTCCCCCAGCGTATCCAGTTCAAATTACTAATACTGACCTACTAGGCCATCTATAATCTGTCTCCTCCTTATATCTCTGAACAAATCTCCCGATATCTTCCCTCACGTAATCTCCGATCCTCCCAAGACATCCTTCTCTCCTCCACACTTATTCGCTCCTCACCCAACCGCCTCCAAGACTTCTCCCGAATATCCCCCATCCTCTGGAATTCTTTGCCCCAACACGTCCGACTATCAAACACATTCGGATCCTTCAGACGGAACCTGAAAACCCACCTCTTCAGGAAAGTCTACAGCCTGCAATGACCCTGCTACCTCCTCACCACTACCGGAGATATTGCCTCAACCAACACCGGAACTGCTGCAACCCCCCGACCTACTGTCTCCTGCCTCACAATCCTGTAGAATGTAAGCCCGAAAGGGCAGGGTCCTCTCCCCTCTGTATCAGTCTGTCATTGTTAGTTTGTTTACTGTAAGTGATACCTGTAATTTGTATGTAACCCCTTCTCATGTACAGCACCATGGAATCAATGGTGCTATAGAAATAAACAATAATAATAAAAAAATAAAAATAATAATTTGTGCGGTTGCTGCTAATGTATTTTGTTCACAGAAGATGGTCTTAAGTTGGAAGAACTGCACTTCTCAGCCGAGATCAAGACTAGGTTTGTAGCCACTGGTTGTGCTATCATTGGGTTCTGTTCACCCTTGCATATGTGTCTCCATTAACAAAAAATGCACGTATGCTGCACTATTTTTTCTATTAAAATGGACAGAAACCCTAACAGAAACCAAAGAGATACTAAAGTACTGTATATACTCAAGTATAAGCCGACCCGAGTATAAGCCGACCCCCCTAATTTTGCCACAAAAAACTGGGAAAACTTATTGACTCGAGTATAAGCCTAGGGTGGAAAATGAAGCAGCTACTAGTAAATTTCAAAATAAAAAAAGATACCAATAAAAGGAAATTAGACCTACCGGTAATTCTATTTCCAGGTAGTCCCTCAGGACAGCACCATGGAGGACGTCCTCCCTTGACCTATAGCGGGACAGGATCACAGAGAGGTTAAAAGGCTCCTCCCACCTCCACCCTCCAGTGTTTTTTCAAAGTACCACCGAAGGATGGCAGGAAATGGTCTAAACGCGCCCTTACAAACGCGTATGTAAGAAACCATTGAACAACTTCTTTATCTCTAGCCTTGGTAACTCGACGGACCATCCGCCGAAGATTGATCCTTTGCAATCCTAAAGAGAAACATAAGGGAGGGAATTAAGGGTGCTGTCCTGAGGGACTACCTGGAAATAGAATTACCGGTAGGTCTAATTTCCTTTTCCCATTACGTCCCTCAGGACAGCACCATGGAGAATACCAAAGAAATATCCCAGGGTGGGAACAGAAGCTCAAGGACCAAAGTCCCAGGTAAGAACCAGGTTAGATATAGAAATGATCTGAAAGATCAAAAAGAAATATAGATATCTAAAGAAATTCGTAAAGATAATCACAGTAGTGAGTGTCCGATATATGTTTATAATGGCCAATTCCAGTATGAATGTGGTAAACAAGACATGCCGCAGAGACGGAGAGTGAAACACAGCCGTTGTACCCCAATACCACTAATGAACCGCAGAGAATTACAGTTATTGTGATAGATATAGACACCGCAGCCACAGAATAGCCTTAAAAATCTTATTGCCCAGCAAAAATATTGTGATAGTTACAATCACCACACAATGAGGACTGTACAGACCAGTAATCGGCTGGATGTGCTTAACAACACGGGACTGTTCCTTCATTGGTCCTCCTGGGCTCAGATTAAACCTTGGTTAGAGACCGGCTTACCATACTACGAGGAGACCTGCAGGACAGAGACCCTGGACTGCTGAAAGATCAAGCCAAATAACAGTTAGTACATGGAAAATGGCAGAGCATTGGGATGTATGTACCCTACTCATTCTGGAGATCATGCCTACTCCGAAACCTTAGAGGTCTCAACCCCCAGTAAGGGTTGGATATTATTGGAACTAAGGAAATACTCCATCTGGCAGGTAATATCTCCTGCTAGTACCAACATTGGGCTTCTCGGTAGAAGTGTTAAAAGGAAGATATGGATCACCACTCTTGCTTTACTGATGTTAGACACGGGGAGTCTGGACTCTGGAATCGATGACAGTAAGCGGTGGGGGGGGGGGGAGGATGTTGGTAAAAATCCTTTGACACAGGATATTTGACTGTCTCTATATGAGTTATTAGCTACGACATTATATATACAGTATGTGCCAACTTATTTATATATTATATCGTAAAAGGCAATTTTCTTAGAGATGTTTATACACCCCGACTGCCCTGGTGGGAGGAACCATATTCTAAAACTAGAGGGAAGTAGTTTCCTTCCCCTCGAGAGGGAGATTTTTTACTGTGAGTCAGAAGGACTATGAGGCCTCAACCTTAAGAGTCCTGGATACAGATTCTTTTACATTAGGAGCCCTGACTGCTGTACGAGCAGTGGGTATGGGATCTTCTGCCACATGACAGTGCCGCCGATTTGCCATAAAGTACAAAGGCAGTAATGCCGTCCCTGGTAAACGTAATACAACGGATTTAGGGGTCAAGAATCTGTTTACCGGGTGTTGATCAAGGAAACTAGTCCGACTGCCATATGTGGAGTCGGGAAGGATTCTTTTTCACCTCATGAGATTTCCTGCTTTCAGCACAGTAGTATGTCCACTTACAGGATGAGCCCCAAAGACGTCTGTCTCCCTTTAAAGCCAACTATGGAAGAGACTTGCCTTTAGTCCTCAAGGCAGTAACTCACTTGAGAGTTCTGTTCCAATCCTGAAGAAATGCTAAGTTACTAGGCCAATTCAGGCATAGCTGTTCGTCTGGCTAAGCCCAGTTGCAAGGAATGAAGCAACCGAAGCTGGACCTGGGTCCTAAAATATGGGATTCTATAACCGGAGTTGGCCCGAGACAAAAGTGAAGTGGTGGGCCGACCATACAATGTACGGCGACGCAATAAGGCACAAGTCAGAAGGTCTAAGCCAGAGGCACAAAACCACAATATCCGATGTACTATGAAGCACTGAGGTACTATGACACACGAATGACACATCTCGAGGCACTGAAGCATTATGATGCAATATGCACAGAAGCACTATGATGCAATATTATTATAGCGGCATTAATTCCATGGTGCTGTACATGAGAAGGGGCTACACACAAAGTTATAGATATAGTCTACAGTAAACAAATTTCCAATGACAGAGTGATACAGAAGGGAGAGAACCCAGTCCTTGCGGACTTACAATATGATGCATATAATGCACAAAGACTATGATGCAGTATGATGCAATAAAATGCACCAAGACACTATGATGCAGTATAATTCACAAAGACACTATGATGCAATATGATGCAGAAAAGACACTATGATGTAATATGATGCAATATAATGTAGAAAGACACTATGATGCAATATGATGCACAAAGACACTATGATGAAATATAATGCAATGTAATGCAGAAAGACACTATGAGGCATATAGACACCATGATGCACCTTGATGCACAAAGACACTATGATGTAATATGATGCAATATAATGCAGAAAGACACTCATGTAGTATGATGCAACATAATGCACAAAGACACCCATGCAGTATGGTGCACCTGATGCAACCTGATGCATAGAGGCACTATAAAGCACCATGATGCAATCTGCTGCACAAAGGCACTATGAAACACCAAGATGCACCCTGATGCAACATGATGTAATATGATGCATAGAAGTACTATGTAGAACTATGATGTAATATAATGCATAGAGGCCTATGAAGTACTATGATGCCCAAAGGCACCATGATGTAATATGACGCATAGAGGCACTATGATGTAATATGACGCATAGAGGCACTATGATGTAATATGACGCATAGAGGCACTATGATGCACACAGGCACTATGATGCAATATGATGTTATATGAAGCATAGAGGTACTATGAAGCACTCTGATGCAATATGATACACAGAGGCAATAAATATGATGCATAGAGGCACTATGATACAAAGTGATGTACAGAGGCACTCAATATGATGCATAGAAACACTATGATGCAATGTGATGTACAGAGACACTCAATATGAAGCCTAGAGGCACTATGATTCAATACGATGCCAGAGGCACTCAATATGATGCATAGAGGAACAATGATGGAATATGATAAATATGTAATATAACACATAAAGGCACTATGAAGCATTCTGATGCAATATGGTGCACAGAGGCAATCAATATGATGCATAGAAGCACTATGATGCAGTACCACGCACAGAGGCATCAATATGATGCATAGAGACAACATGATATATGATGTAATATGACACAAAGGCACTATGAAGCACTATGATGCAGTACAATGCACAGGGGCAATCAATATGATGAATAGGAGACACCATGATGCAGTACAATGCACAGGGGCACTCAATATGATGAATAGAGGCACCATGATGCAGTACAATGCACAGGGGCACTCAATATGATGAATAGAGGCACTATGATGCAGTACAATGCACAGAGGCACTCAATAAGATGAATAGAGGCACCATGATGCAGTACAATGCACAGGGGCACTCAATATGATGAATAGAGGCACTATAAAGCAGTACAATGCACAGTGGCACTCAAAATGATGAATAGAGGCACTATGATGCAGTACAATGCACAGAGGCACTCAATAAGATGCATTGAGGAACAATGATGCAATATGATATATGATGTAACATGACACAAAGGCACTATGAAGCGCTATGATGTCACACTCTGATGCAATATGATGCACAGAGGCACTCAATATGATGCACAGAGGCACTCAATATGATGCATAGAGGCACTATGCTGCAGTACAACTGCTATACCATGCTTGAAGGTGTCCAAACAAGAGACCAGGTCCCAGTTAGAGCCAAGAGAGCAATCTCTCAGAGTTCCAGATAAATCTCAAGCCTGAATAGTAGTTCTCAATTGTCAGACTGACCCCACCCGAAGGAGCTAATTAATGCACCACAGTGGAGGGCAGTCTTCATGGAGACGATGTGCTGCATTAAACTATGCGTCCTCCTATGGATGGAGTAGTTAAGTTGCAACTAACTGAAGTCAAATCATGAGATGTAGCCTGGACATATGGCCTTATCATAGCTTAGAGGTCCAAGGCCTGACTGCATACATGTGAAACACACCTCAGCATATGAGGCTCTATGCTCAGCTTCGGCACAAAGGCATGAGACTAGCATCAGTCCAGAGGCCTAGGCCATCAACACATTCCATGATGCACTCACCTGTGCTGGCTCCATACCTGCTAAAAAGACAGGGGGAGCTGGTAACGCCGAGAGCCCAGCATGGAGGGAAGCGGCGTCCCGCCAGGAATGCTGCATTACTGCCAGTGATTTCCTCTCTTGTGCCCCCGAGATCCAGGAAACCTGTCTGTTGCCTGTCTCGTTCTGCACCTCCGCGTTCAACCATGGAACGCACGCTGGCCTCTAGCTCCGGCGCCCTGACGTCACCAGAAGCGCCATGGCTCCCCCGCACGACTTCCGGTATCTTGCGCTGGAATGCCGGCCAGTGTCAGAGCCGAGAGCCTCCATGAGGAGGGAAGCGGCTCTACCCAGGAGCTTCATCCACTCACTGGTCTTTGTGGCTGAGGGACTCCCCCCCAGGAGAGTTTCAGCCCGGGCTACTTGACAGGGGGAAGGATTGGACCAGCAGCACGATCCCCCTGGGTCTTGTAAAACGTCCCACTTCTATCTTCGCTCCACTCCTGGAGCAACCTCTCATACAACCGTCCCCTGTAGGGACAGGAAAAACACACTGGAGGGTGAGGTGGGAGGGGCCTTTTAACCTCTCTGTGATCCTGTCCCGCTATAGGTCAAGGAGGACGTCCTCCATGGTGCTGTCTGAGGGACGTAATGGGAAAGTAAATTTTAAAGTAGGTTAAATGTTTTTGAATAGCCATATTGAATCAGGAGCCCCATATAATGCTCCATATAGTTCTTGATGGCCCCATAATATGCTCCATACAAAATATGCCCATATAATGCTGCACAAAGGTTAAATAATGGCCCCATGAGATGCTCCATAGAATAATATGCCCCATATGCTGCTCCATAAAGGTTATGGCCCCATAAGATGCCCCATATATTATGCCCCATATGCTGCCCATAAGATGCTCCATATATTATGCCCCCATAAGATGCTCCATAGATTGTGCCCATATGCTGCTGCGAATAATAATTAAAAAAAAAAAAATACATACTCGCCTCTCGTCGCTGGGGACCAGGTGCTGGTGTCCTGGCTCAGGCCCCAGCACCTGCGATATTCACCTGCCCCGGTCCACCGCTGCATGCCGCTGTCTTCTGGGTCCTCCATCAGTGAATGCTCAGGAGAGGGCGCGGCGCGCACTAACTACGTCATCGCGCCCTTTGACCTGAATATTCACAGCCAGAGGACAGAGTGACGAGCAACGGTGGAACGGGGACAGGTGAATATCGCTTATACTCACCCCTCCTGGCGCGGTCTCTGCAGCCCCTGCTCTTCTCCCGCGGTCTCCGGCAGCTATTCCTAACTTCAGCGGTCACGTGGTACCGCTCATTAAAGTCATGAATATGTGCATATTCATGACTTTAATGAGCGGTACCACGTGACCGCTGAACACAGACGCCGGAGACCGTGGGAGAAGCAGGGGGCTGCAGAGTCCGTGCCAGGAGGGGGAGAGTATATAGGACAGCTGCGCTCCGCCTCCCCCGCCGACACCTGGCGTATATGACTTGAGTATAAGCCGAGAGGGGCACTTTCAGCCCTAAAAAATGGCCTGAAATCTTGGCTTATTACTCGAGTATACACGGTAGTTATTGAGGTTCATATAATGCAATCTGTCCAGCATAATTTCCAGTACGCAAAATGCAGCCTTATTATATGACGTTAACCCTGCACTCTGAGTAATAGGTGCTCACACACCATAAAGAAAAAAAAAAAGAAAAAAATCACACTACACTGCAATATAAATGGTACTCTGCACTCAAGAGGTAGTATCCACTCGTGGCAGATTTTGTTAGATCTTTGTTCAAACTGTCATGATGTTTTAGTCTGCAGGTCTGACCATTAGTTATCAAACATCAGATTGCAGGGGTTGGTAGATAGGCTGGAGTCAGACAGTATTTAGGCCATGAGAAACGCTGAGAAATAGCACCCTCCAAATGCGGCAAGAGTGTGCTAGTCATCATTATTACAACAAAATGTAATAGAAAAGTTTTTGTGTAGATGCAGCAAACATTACATTACCTTACTCAAGACCCTATGAGAAAACACAAAGAAATTATAAATACTTTACACAAGGACCTTGTCACTTAGCTACAGAGATTCATCCTCTATAGGCTGTACAGACCTTTATATATAGCCTAATGTAGGATTGTGTCAGTCTATGTTGTTTTTGTGCATGCTAATAAAGTTTAGTGACAAAAAAAAAATACTGATTCTACTACACAAAGTTTTAGCACAAAAAATGCAGAAAAACCTCATATACCTGCGCTTTTGCTGCGTTTTTTCACCACCCATTACTTTCAATGGATGAAAAACCGCTGAAGAAGTTACATGCTTCATTGTGCAAAAACCAAGCAAAGCACAAAATAAAACAACCTGTGTGCATGAGATTTCTAAAATCTCAGACTTTGCTGGTACTGTAAGACGCAGCTTAACCCTTCACCCCAAGGGTGGTTTGCACGTTAATGAACTGGACAATTTTTACAATTCTGACCACTGTCTCTTTATGAGGTTATAAACTGAACGCTTCAACGGTTCTTCGCGATTCTGAGATTATTTTCACGTGACATAATGTACTTCACGTTAGTGGTAAAATTTCTTCGATATAACTTGCGTTTATTTTTGAAAAAAATGCAAATATGGCGAAAATTTTGAAAATTTTTGCAATTTTCAAACTTTGAATTTTTATTCCCTTAAAACAGAGAAATATGTCACACAAAATAGTTAAGAAATAACATTTCCCATATGTCTACTTTACATCAGCACAATTTTGGAACCAAAATTTTTTTTTGTTAGGAAATTATAAGGTTTAAAATTGACCAGCGATTTCTCATTTTTACAACAAAATTTACAAAGCCATTTTTTTTAGGGACCACCTCACATTTGAAGTCACTTTGAGGGGTCTGTATGGCAGAAAATACCCAAAAGTGACACCATTCTAAAAACTGCACCCCTCAAGGTACTCAAAACCACATTCAAGAAGTTTATTTAACCCTTCAGGTGCTTTCACAGGAGCTGAAGCAACGTGGAAGGAAAAAATGAATATTTAACTTTTTAGTCACAAAAATGATCTTTTACAAACTTTTTTTTATTTTCACAAGGGTAAAAGGAGAAAATGGACAGTTAAAGTTGTTGTGCAATTTCTCCTGAGTACGCCAATATCCCATTGTGGGGAAAACCACTGTTTGGGCACACAGCAGAGCTCGTAAGGGAAGGAGCGCGGTTTGACTTTTTCAAACCAAAATTGGCTGGAATTGAGATTGGACGCCATGTCGCGTTTTGGAGAGCCTCTGATGCGCCTAAACAGTGGAAACCCCCACAAGTGACACCATTTTGGAAACTAGACCCCCTATGGAACTTATCTAGATCTGTTGTGAGCACTTTGAATCCCCAAGTGTTTCACTAATGCTGGGTGTGAAAAAAAAAAAAAAAAACGTTTTCCACAAAATAATTTTTTTAGTCCCAAATTTTAGATTTTTCCCAAAAGTTGTCCAATTTGTCCCGAGTACGCTGATACCCCATATGTGGGGGGGGAAACTGTTTGGGTGCACGGCAGTGCTTGGAAAGGAAGTAATAACGTTTTGGAATGCAGACGTTGATGGGGGTCATGTTCCGTTTGCAGTGCCCCAGATAAGCAAAATCAGTGGAAACCCCTCACAAGTGACCCCATTTGGAAACTAGACTTCTAAGGAACTTATCTAGATCTGTGGTGAGCACTTTGAACCCCCAAGTGGCTTCACATAAGTTTATAATGCCGGGCATGAAAACAAAAATTCCTATTTTTTTTCCCAAAAAAATTATCTTTTAGTCACCAATTTTTTATTTTCCCAAGGGTAACAGGAGAAATTGGACCACAAAAGTTGTTGTCCAATTTGTCCTGAGTCGCTGATACCCCATATTGGGGGGGGAACCACTGTTTGGGCGCACGGCAGAGCTCGGAATGGAAGGAGCACCTTTGACTTTTTCCAACCAAAATTGGCTGGAATTGAGATTGGACGCCATGTTGCATTTGAAGAGCCCCTGATGTGCCTAAACAGTGGAAACCCCCCCACAAAGACCCCATTTAGGAAACTAGACCCTAAGGACTTATCTAGATCTGTGGTGAGCAATTTGAACCCCAAGTGCTTCACAAAGTTTATAACGTGGGAGAAAGTAAAATTAAAAAATCTTATTTTTTCCACAAAAATTATCTTTTCACCCCAATTTTTATTTTGGTAACAAGACTCCAAAAGTTTTTGTGCAATTTGTCCTGAGTACGCTGATACCCAATATGTGGGGGTAAACCACTGTTTGGGTGCATGGCAGAGCTTGGGAAGGGAAGGAGTGCCGTTTGTCTTTTTCAACGCAGAATTGGCTGGACGCCATGTCTTGTTTGGAGAGCTCCTGATCTGCCTAAACAGTGGAAACCCCCGATAAAGACACCATTTTGGAAACTAGACCTCTCAGGGAACTTTATCTAGATGTGTGGTGAGAACTTTGAACCCCCAGGTGTTTCACTAAGTTAATAACGCCCGAGCATGAAAATAAAAAAAATCATATTTTTTCCACAAACATGATCTTTTAGTGAAAACTGAATATATTATTATATTATATATTATATATATATATAATATTATATATGTATAGACACTGGAGCTCACTAATTATGACAGAGTATATGTGCTTGAAACCTGATGTAAGACCACTAAAAAAGTGCTGGTGATGTTAGACAGGTACTGTGCACACCTGTCAGTCTAAAATGAGAGAAAGGGGGATAAATCACCGCGCTAAATGAAGGTTACTCACTTGAAATGTTGGTGATATCGTGGATAATGGTTCCAGCGTTGTAGAATAGGCAAGGAATAATAAATTCCCTACCAGAAGGATGTATATATCTGCAGGAAATGATAGCGTTTTAGGAAACAGTATACAAGTGAGGTGTAATTCCTTAGACCAGTATATATAGGATCAGTACCTTCTTCCTAAATGGTGCTGGAGCAGATAGTACCCAATTTGATGAAAGGGTTAGTTGTCTGTCAGGAATTGGGATCTGCTGGTGTTGAAGTATGCGGAGCTTTAATAAAGGGTTTTATTAAGTTTTAAATACTTGTACATACTTCAAATATATATTGTGTTAAAGGGCTGACTCAGTATGTATCATACACTAATATTATTTGATACATACGCGTCCGATCGCTTCGATGTACTATTCCCGTCCATGGTCAGATTTGTCCCGGGTTTGGATAAACGTATGTGTAATTCCAAAATACGCACGGAACAATTATAGAATGTGCTTTCAAGATACATTTGGAAATTGAAAAATAGCTGTAGGTTGTCTCACAAGACTATTACAGTAGCTATCTTCTATACTTTTGTCACAAAAAATTTCATGTATCTCACAAGTTTTCCTCCAAATTGGAAACGGAATGACAAAAACTGCACAACTTTCACAAACAAACATGAAATCCACCAAATTTAAGAAAAATAGACTTTGAATGAATAATTTGATCCACCAAAACTGGCCCTTGGAACCCACAGTTCTAAGTGATATCCTATAATTTCATGGTCTATCTTTATCACTGGATGCTACGTCACTACAAAAACATGGTGGTCTTAAGTCTGAGTTTCAGAAAGCTGGGGAACCCTGAATGAAATTTCAAATGGCAGCCCCTTTGGCATGTATCAAGGCTTATTACATTTCTCCTAATGAATACTTTTATGCAGTAGACTCTGTTACCCCATACATATAACACTAGAGTGACAAAAAGTGTTCTTAGAAGCCCATTTAGATCACTATATTAACTTGTAAACTGACTTACCAAAATGAAGCATTAAAATAGTGAGTCCTGACAGTATTAACTAAGCATATGGGTCCAAATTCGTATTTTCGTTTATGTTTTTAAGTCACTTTTCTTTTTTATACTGGGATATTCATTGCCCTTTTATGTACCAAATTTTTTAAAATGGTGCACCCGCATTATGATATTGTGTAAAGAAAAAAAAAAAAAAGGTCCTTATTTTGTTTTTGACTTTTTAAAGCAAAAACTTACTTTTTGAAAGTGATGCAAAATTTGCAACCAACATTTCTGGAGTACATAAAATCCTTCTTAGGCTACTTTCACACTTGCGTTTTTTTGCGCAGCGCATCGTGCGCACATGAAACGCATTGAAAAAACGCATGCAAACGCTTATAAATGCTGCGATATTTAGTCGCATTCAGCATGCGCATTACGACCAAAAAACGCAGCGTTTGTTTGCGATTTCGAGCGTTTTTGCATGCGTTTGCGTTTTTTTCGGCGCATGGGTTGTCTACGTGTCACATTTCTATCAACTCTGTCTTATCATCTCTGTCTCTATCATCTGTCTCTATCATGTCTATCATCTCTGTCTCTATCATCTCTGTCTCTATCATGTCTATCATCTCTGTCTCTATCATCTGTCTCTATCATGTCTTATCATCTGTCTCTATCATCTCTGTCTCTATCATGTCTATCATCTCTGTCTCTTTCATCTGTCTCTATCATGTCTTATCATCTCTGTCTCTATCATCTGTCTCTATCATCTCTATCATCTGTCTATCTGTCTATCATCTCTGTCTCTATCATCTCTGTCTCTATCATCTCTGTCTCTATCATCTCTGTCTCTATCATCTCTGTCTCAAATCATCTCTTGTCTCTATCATCTCTGTCTCTATTCTTCTCTATCATCTCTGTCTCTATCATCTCTGTCTCTATCTTCTCTGTCTCTATCATCTCTGTCTCTATCATCTCTGTCTCTATCATCTCTGTCTCTATCATCTCTGTCTCTATCAACTTTTTATCTACACTCCTCACAAACAATGTATCTTGTGTAGGGGTGGTTTAAACAAGTGTTTAGACATTATTTACTCCAAAATCACGTGCGCGCAAAAGCACTGACGAGCGCAAAGCAATGCGACGCCAGCGCACCCATAGACTGCAATGCTATTTTTTGCGCATAGCATGCGCACACGTTTTTTTAAAGCGATTGGGCGGGAAAAAAAATGCAACATGTAGCGTCTAGCGAGTATGGACGCACACCTGGAAAATGCTCAGCGCACGCCAAACTTTTGTTGAACGCGTGCAAGCCTAGACCCTGCGCCCACCATGTTAAAGATAGGGGAACATTGCGCATGCGTCCGATAGCGCACGATGCGCTGCGCGATAAGGCGCAAGTGTGAAAGTAGCTGTCATGGTCTGCTGAGTTTCTGGGATTAGGTGGTTTTAGGGTTAACCGGGATGGCCTCACTCTGGGATTCTGGGAGGCTTTTTATAGCCTCATTGTGGGGCCATCCTCTGTCGCTTATACTCTGACCCTTGGCCAAGTGTGTGTGACCCCGTTGTGCTTGTGCCAGTGCTTTGTGCCTGTGCTACGTTCTGTTTGTCTGGTTCTGATTTGGCTGTGTCCCTGTTTTGAGTTTTGCCTGTCCCTTTTGTACTCTGCTGCCCTCTACGTGTATGACCCTTGGCTACGTTCTGACTCCGCTCTGCCTGCTCCTCTTGTACTTCGTCGCTCTCTACGTGTATGACCCTTGGCTACGTTCTGACTTCGCTCTGCCTGCTCCTCTTGTACTTCGTCGCCCTCTATGTGTATGACCCCTTGGCTACGTTCTGATTATCCGTTCGGTATATGCCCCTTGGTAACTGTGTCCCGTAGTTACCCTTCTAGGAGTTTTCCTT
The DNA here is from genome assembly GCA_033576555.1 of Oophaga sylvatica. Lineage (NCBI taxonomy): Eukaryota > Metazoa > Chordata > Amphibia > Anura > Dendrobatidae > Oophaga > Oophaga sylvatica. The sequence goes on from JARQOD010010760.1 coordinate 22,436, forward strand.
CACCTCATAGCTCTCTGGAGCTTAGGCCACGCCCACTAGCAGTCACGTGCCTGCAGGTCCTTTGCTCTGAAGCATTCTCTATCTGCTACTGCTGACTCAGACGTGTGGCCGGCTCCGCCCACTAGCAGTCACATGTGGAAGGTCCTGTTACTGAGAAACACACGTCATCTCTGCTGCGGCTCTGCTACAGGTATCTTGGGCATAGTTTGTTCACTAAGGACACACGCACTGGCTCAGTGAGCAAGTGCAGTGCGGTGTCCCTGACAGTAGCCTTACTTGAGAGCATTGGCAGCAAGTTTTATGACTTTTGTAAAAAGTCTCAATTGCCATAACAATCGAAAACATCTGGAAATCTCGAACTCCACCCACAATGGCGAAGATAAGAAAAAACAGGCAGGCATATAAAACAGACTTTAAAATAAAAGGTGCAAATTAAAGAATTAGGAACAAATTTAAAAAAATAAGACTTAAAACACCAAAAACTAGATGAAAAAAAAATAGGTGCAAATTAAATAATAAATCAACCCATAGGTGAAATTGCCCCCCCCCCTCAAAAAAAAATATGCACCTTTAGATTGTTGCTAGATTATTGCTAGTGTGCTCAGTGCACTCCTTGGCACGGTTAAACCTCCCTGAGCTGCCTGCTGGTTTCAGGCATTCCCTGCCGGTTTCAGGCATTCCCTGCCTGTCTAACAGATGATTGGCATAGCTGGTTGGCTTGATCTCTCTCTGTAACAGTGCTTGTTCCAGGCAAGCTATTTCTGTCAAGCATCAATGAAGGAAGTAAGGCTCTGAAAAACCAGTGGGTGGAACTGTGCACTGAGCTGCTTAGCCATGCCAAAGGTGCACCAAACACGCAATTAGCATGGCTGTGGAGTTGGTAAGCCAAACCTCTGACTTTTCAATTTCCATGACACCTGACTGACTCCACAGCACTTTCTCACTACTGAGAATATACATAAAGTGCAGCACAAATTTATCTCAGCTAAAAGCCGAAATCCTTAGATCAGGAACAAAACAGACATTCATAAGACATTTCAGAACTTTCCCAAATTCTTATGAAAACTTTCACAGCGCAATCTGCATTGAACTACAGTACCAATTTATTATATATTTCTCAGAGTCAGTGTCGGTCCATTTTATACTGACTACACAGCCCTGCTTGGATTTGCCTGTTCACAAGAATTTTTCCAGAAAAGTCGATTAGCTAGGAAGTTATTCTCCATAAACTGACTATCCCTTATAATGCTCTGGGGTCTCTAACCAGACCCCTGACAATAATAAATGAAAAAAAAAAACCCTCTCCAGCCACTCCATTCCTCACCATCACCTGTCTTGGTCTTCATCTTATCCATTACAGGCATGGGCATTGAATCCATGGGCTTCTCACACAAGGCCAGGACTTCCAATGTGGGCAGAGACCTTGCACGGGTAGAATGGTCCCTCATCAGAGCCAGAAGTCCTTGCCTAGCGTCAAGGTGTGGGGATTCACCATTCGGTATAGGAAGATACAAGGATAGGATGGGTGACGATGAGGGCTGAGTGAGTATTGACAGAAGTGAGTGGTGCGTATAATTGTTTTTCAACCTTTTGGAGGCCTTTTTTTTTTTTACAAGCTCAGCAAAATAGCAGCCTTAGAAGCAAAGTACAAACAAAATCCATATTTTGGTGAATGTGGATTTTGAATATTCGAGAATTCAATGCCATTCAAATATATTCACTCATCAGAATTTTAACCACCAGAGAGTTTATATGAAGATGTACATCTTGCAAAGACAAGTCCACCATATCTTTAACTAGTCAGTCCATTCATTCATGTTACCGAGAAATTTTCGTTTGAATCAATATGTAATTAACACTGAAGTGGTTTTGATGTGTGGAAGCACGTCCCAAGCCACTACTTACCTCCCAGTTCTATTCCCTGCCAGGGCCGTCTTCCACTTGAGTGACAATTTCTTTGCTATTTGACATCAAACAAATGAACTTTCAAGCAGAAGGATGCAGCGTGAGGAATAGAGCTGTTGACAGCAGAAGCTTGGGAAGTGCTTACACACACTGAAAGCACTTCAGCCTCATTTGCATATTCTTTAAAATGCTGATTTCAGTAATGGAGAAATGGACTGGCCAGGTCAAAGGTATTGCTTGACTTAGCAAGGGCTACATGGACATTTAAAATAGTTTGGGGATGAAATCCTACTGACAAAATTCTCTTTCATTTCTGCAGAAGGAGGCAACTAGAACACTAAGGGTACGTGCACACGTTGCGGATTCGTATGCGGATCAGCAGCGGATTTGGCCCTGCGGATCCGCAACAGATTTCCAAGGGATGTACAGTACCATGTTATCCTAGCAGAAACAAAAAACGCTGTGCACATGCTGTGGAAAATTTCACGCGGAAACGCAGGGTTTATTTTCTGCAGCATGTCAATTCTTTGTGCGGATTCCGCAGGTCTTTGCACCTATTCCATTATAGGAATCCGCAAGTGTAAAACCGCAGGGCAAATCCGCACAAAATCTGCAATGAACCCCGCAGGTAAAACGCAGGTCATTTTACCTGTGGATTCTGCGGAAAAATCGCACACGAATCCGAAACGTGTGCACATACACTAAGGCTATGTGCACACGCAACGTATTAGCTTGCAGAAATTTCTGCAAGGTTTCTGCATCTCTTGGCAGAAAAACGCAGTGGAAAAATACACACTTTTTTACGAGTTTTTGGTGCATTTTTTGCCTGTTCATTCAATGGGTCAAAAACGCGGCAAAAATACAAAAAGAACTGACATGCTGCAAAAAAAAAAAAAAAAAACGAACTGCAAATACGGACTGAAATTTACTGATCATGTGCACAACACTTCAGATTGTCATTGAATTACCTTGCATAAGTATTCCATCGAGTTTTTTGACCATTTACGCGTGGAAAATAATGCAGCAAATACGCAACGTGCACACATAGCCTAAAGGTACACTTTTTAGGGATAAACCATTTTATTAGAATAGTTTTGTACATATTAGTTAAAATCCAAAGCTGATGTTGGGGTCGTAGGTGTATACTGACATACTTACAGTAAGGAAAGCTGCCAACTGATATTAATATCATAAACCTCTGAATAATCCTCCTTTATTTGTATTTATTAACAAACCATAATGTGTTTCAATGGATCACTTTCAGGAGCGCCGCTTGCTGCCAGTGAATGGGAACAATTTCCTATTTTGATCCAGAAAAGAGCGGCTTTCTAGTGTGATCGCTCGGAGGATCGCCTGCGCTCCGCTGTGGGACACATCAGCGCTATATGGGGTTAGGGGCACAGTAGGTCTCTAATCACTGGCAGCATGGAGCGTTATTGACTTGTAAATAAAGTTTCCGAACTTCTACCAGGATGAGTATGTCCTCCATGTCCTACACATCACCCTGTGAGAATGCCTGTGGCCAGGGAGCCGGAGTGTGGGCATGAGGCGCCTGTGTGCCCAGCAGGCTGCAGCACAATGGCACGGGCACTGCTGTGTGCTCATGCGCTCCAGCCTCCACCATTGCGCACACAGTACTGGAGAAGCGCCCTGTGCCCGGCTCTTCTGGGCACCTCACGGGGGCGCTGCTCTATATTACCCTGGGTGGG
>JARQOD010010761.1:0-26046 GCA_033576555.1 Oophaga sylvatica
CCTGGGAAACACCGCCAGTTTTGCCGGAATGCTGTTGCACAGTCAACACTTGTCCTGTTTCTGGGGTTTTGTAATGTCAGTTTTTTCCCCCGCTGGTGAACGGGAAAAAATCCCCTGCCTCCACCTTTTCTCTTTCTCCTGGGTTTAAAAACCCCCCGTTTTGCTCGGAAGTGTGTTGCCATCAACCTTGCCTGTTTACTGGGGTTCAGTAAGTCCGTGTTCCCGCTTTGCGGCAAAAAAACCCGCTGCCCCCAAATTTTCCCTTCTCATTTCCTGGCTTCAACCCGCCAGTTTTCTCGGAAGTGCTGTTAGCACATCAACACTTGCTCCTGTTTTACTGGGGTTCGTAATGTCACTGTTCCCGCTGTGTGACGGCAAAAAGTCCGCTGCCTCCACCATGTTCTCTTTTTCATCCTGGGGTCCCAAAACCGCCAGTTTTGCTCGGAAGTGCTGTTAGCACATTTAACACTTGCCCTGTGTTACTGGGGTTCAGTAATGTCACTGTTCCCTGCTGTGTGAACGGGAAAAAGTCCTGCTGCCTCCACCATGTTCTCTTCTCATCCCTGGGCTCAACACCGCCAGTTTTGCTCGGAATGCTGTTAGCACAGTCAACACTTGCTCCTGTGTTACGGGGTTCATAATGTCAGCTTTTCCCCCGCTGTGTGAACGGCAAAAAGTCCCGCTGCCTCCACCAGTTCTCTTCTCATTCCTGGGTACAACCACCGCCAGTTGTTGCTCGGAAGTTTTCTGTTAGCCCCAGTCAACACTTGCTCCTGTTTACTGGGGTTCAGTAATTCAGCTGTTCCCCTGCTGTTTTGAACGGCAAAAAGCTGCTGCCCCCACCATGTTCTCTTCTCATTTCCTGGGCTACAAAAACCGCCAGTTGTTTTCTCGGAAGGCTTTGCACAGTCAACACTTGTCCTGTTTACTGGGGTTCAGTAATGCAGCTTTTCCCCTGCTGTGTGAACGGCAAAAAGTCCGCTGCCTCCACCATTTCTTCTCATCCTGGGGTACAACACCGCCAGTTTGCTCGGAAGTGCTGTTGCACAGCAACACTTGTCCGTTTACTGGGGTTCAGTAATGTCAGCGTTCCCCCGCTGTGTGAACGGCAAAAAAAGTCCTGCTGCCTCCACCATGTTCTCTTCTCATCCCTGGGCTACAACACCCCAGTTGTTTTCTCGGAAGTGCCCGTTAGCACGTCAACACTTGCTCCTGTGTTACTGGGGTTTAGTAATGTCAGCTGTTCCCCTGCTGTGTGAACGGCAAAAAGTCCCGCTGCCTCCACCATTTTCCCTTCTCATCCCCGGGCTCAACACCGCCATTTTGCCGGAAGTGTGTTAGCACAGTCAACACTTGCCCTGTGTTATGGGGTCGTAATGTCAGCTGTTCCCCTGCTTGTGTGAACGGCAAAAAAGTCCTGCTGCCTCCACCCTGTCTCCTCTCATTCCCCGGGTCAACACACCGCCAGTTTTGCTGGAAGTGCTGTTGCACAGTCAACACTTGCTCCGTGTTAAATGGGGTTCGTAAAGTCAGCTGTTCCCCTGCTGTGTGAAAAAGGCAAAAATCCTGCTGCCTCCACCATGTTTTTTCTCATCCCTGGGCTCCAACACGCCATTTGTTGCTCGGAAGTGCTGTTGCACAGTAACACTTGCTCCTTGTTACTGGGGTTCAGTAAAGTCAGCTTTCCCCTGCTGTGTGTACGGCAAAAGTCCTGCTGCCTCCACCTGTTTATTTCTCATTCCCCGGGCTCAACACCGCCGTTGTTGCTGGAGTGCGTTTAGCACAGTCAAAACTTGCTCCTTGTTCTGGGGTTCAGTAATGTCAGCGTTCCCCTGCTTTTTGTAACGGCAAAAGTCCTGCTGCCTCCACCATGTTCTTTCCCCATTCCTGGGCTCAACACCCCAGTTGTTGCTCGGAAGTGCTGTTAGACAGTAAACTTGCCCTTTGTTACTGGGGTTCAGTAATGTCAGCTGTTCCCCTGCTGTGTGAAAGGCAAAAAGTCCTGCTGCCTCCACCATGTTCTCTTCTCATTCCCCGGGGGTCAACACCGCCAGTTGTTGCCGGAAGTGCTGTTACAAAAGTAAAACTCTCCTTTTACTGGGGTTCAGTAATGCACTGTTCCCCTGCGGGGTGAACGGCAAAAAGTCCTGCGCCCACCATGTTCTCTTCTCATTCCCCGGGCTCAACACCGCCATTGTTTTCTCGGAAGTGCGTTAGCACCCGTCAAACTTGCTCCTGTTTACTGGGGTTCAGTAAGTCAGCTTTCCCCCGCTGTGTGAAGGCAAAAAGTCCTGCTGCCTCCACCTGTTTCTTCTCATCCTGGGCTCAAAACCGCCAGTTGTTGCTCGGAAGTTGCTTTGCACGTAAACTATCCGGACTGGGGTTCAGAAGCAGCTTTCCCCTGCGTGGAACGGCCAAAAAGTCCTGCTGCTCACCTGGGTTCTCTTCCTTCCGGGCTTAAACCGCCAGTTGTTGCTGGAGTTAATTGCAAGTACCTTGCCCTTGTACTGGGGTTAGTTAATTTAGCCCTTTCCCTGCTTGTAATGGAAAAATCTGCCCTCCACCCCGTTGTTCTTTCACCTGGGCTCACACCGCCAAATTGTTCTCGGAAAGTTCTTGGAGGGGGGCCCTCTGCCAGACTTGGTTCAACCCGCCCCAGCTGTTTCTGTCGTGTTCGTAACCTTAGGGGCCCCCAATGGTAGTACCAGTCCTGTTCGCTGTGGCCCTTTGGTGTGCTTTAGGAGCCTCCTGTAGTGCCGGTCCCCGTAAAGTAGTGTTCCGGGTTTTTCAATGGCTTTTCCACTGCGCTGGGGTTCAACCGCCGGGAGCGGTCCTGTATTAAAATTTTCTGTACCTTCTGCTACCCGTCGGGGTTTCCAGTACCGTCAGCTGGTTCACCCCAGTGCCTTTGGCCTAGGTGCCTCCATCTCGGTATCCGAGTTCCAGAACATCTGCTGGTCCTTGGTAGTGCTTTGGGCACAGGTACCTCGCTTGTAACCGTGTCCCAGAAAACGTAGTGGTCCTCGGTTGTGCCATTGGTCTTTTCCTTCTGCTGCCCCTCCGGGGTTCCAGCAAGTCACGGTCCCGTTATTGCATTGGCTTTGACCTTCCTACCCGTCCTGGTTCCCAGTACCGTCAGGCTGGTTCTCGCGTGCCTTTTGGCCTAGGTGCCTCCATTGGTATCCGAGTTCAGCAACGTCTGTGGTCCTTGGTATGCTTTGGAGCACAGGTACCTCCTGCTTAGAACCGTGTCCCGTAACTCAGCTGGCCTCGGTTGTGCCATTGGCTCTTTTCCTTCTGCTGCCCCTCCGGGTTCCAGCACAGTCGCTGGTCCTGTTATTGCATTGGTCTTGTACCTTCTGTAAACCCGTCCGGGTTTCCATACCGTCAGTGGTTCTCCAGTGCCTTTGGCCCTAGGTGCCTCCATCTCGTACCCCCGAGTTCCAGAAAACGTCTTGCTGGTCCTTGGTTGCTTGGGCAAGGTACCTCCTGCTTAGAAAAACCGTGCCCAGTAACGTCAAGCTGGTCCCTCGGTTTGCCATTGGCTTTTTCCTTCTGCTGCCCCTCCGGGTTCCGCACGTCAGCTGGTCCTTCGTTATTGCATTGGTCTTTACCTTCTGCTCCCTCCGGGTTCCAGTACCGCAGTGGTTCTCCGCAGTGCCTTTGGCTAGGGGCCTCCATCCGGTTCCGAGTTCCCGCAACGTCTGCTGGTCCTTGGTAGTGCTTTTGGAGCAAGGTACCTCCTGCTTATAAACATGTCCCGTAAGTCAGTGGGTCCTCGGTTGTGCCATTGGCCTTTTTCCTTCTGCTGCCCTCCGGGTTCCAGCACAGTCAGCTGGTCCTCGTTACTTGCATTGATCTTGTACCTTCTCTCTTTTAAATTTTAAAGATTTTTCAATGTTTTTTGGAATCACTCTGGATCTCCAACAATGAAGCGAGACCCGATGACCACCCCGAAGAAATGACGACCACAAGGACGCGACTCAAGCCAACCAGCCTAAACACCAGCAAAAGAAGAAATAAAAGATTACCAAAAAGGGACAGAAGTTAAGACAAACTAAAGTAAGAAACAAGAGACTTAAGAACAATAAGCAGAAAAAAAAAGCAGAAGAACATGAAGTAAAGACCAAAAATGAAGAGCAAATATTGCTCTAAATTATAAGCAAAAGAAGACTAAGCGTGGGGGGGTGGTCCGTTCCTCCTGTGGTGCCCCGGGAAAATGCCTGCTGCTGAGGCTAAACTGAACCGGACAAATACTGTTGTAATTTCAATCTTTTGTGACAGCAAGAAGGGGAAGGATAAAATTATACTTTGAAGATTAAACCGACAGGTTCTCTGTCAAAATAAGAATTGATGAAAGAAGATTAAGTACTAGAATAAGAATAAAGTTTAATAAGAAAATTGGAATGTTAAAAAAAGATGAATAGCAAGAATTTAAAGAAGAAATAAAAAGGTGAAGATGAAGATAATTTGATGAAAAAGTGATGTGCGAAGATTATGAAGGAAAAGTGTTCAAAGTTAAAAAGGTGAAGAGCAGGAAGTTGTGAAAATAACATATTTGCAAAATAAAAAAACGTTAACAACATTGCAATTTCTTCGTCAATCCAACATCTTTAAAAAAAAAATATATTTATGCTATTTCCTTTGATTGGGTTTTAAAAAAATCTATGCCTTTAATGTCTCCAACCTTCCCCAAACAATCTACATTACTCTTTTTTTTTTTTCCTTCATGAAAATTAACAACAAGGCAAGAATGGGGTTTTATTAATTCCGTATTTTGTTCCCTAATTAAATTGGATTTCCGGTATCGGTATCGGGTATCTCCGATATTTTTTGGGTAATCGGCGATACCATTCCGATTACATACTTTTGGATTCGGAAAGTATCGCTCAACTCTATCCAAACGTGTTCCACAAGCCTTATTGAAGAGGTTTGTCGACCGTGGTTCCATGGCTGCGGCCTCCTTACCCTTTTTGTTGAGAGCAATTGGAGTTGTGGTTGAGAAAATATTGGATCTCGTTTTTGTACACGGAAAACCCCGTTTTGGTTAAGGGAGTGTTATGGGAGGAGGACAATTCTTGGGTGTTTGCTTCGGACATCCTGTAGGAGATTGATCCCGGGATCACAGAGCTCATCCTGCCCGACCTGGTTGCCCAAAGAGGGTTGGGTGACCCCCCCTCAAGGGGGGGGGTACTGTTGTAATGTGTTAGAAATGAAATCGAGCAGAAGCCCCCTGGTGGTTACAAACTACTGAACATTCAATGAGGTTGGCAATCAGGAGTTACAGACTGGTCTTATATAAGGGGGTTCCCTCCCATATGGTTCCGGTGTCAATTGTTCTTGTCTCAATGTGGTTCCTGGTTCACTTGGAAGCTTGCTGAGTCCTTGCCTGCTCTTCTGCTATCAGATAAATATTTTCTGCTTTTTTTTTGTGCTTGCTTTTTGCATTTTCCCTGCACTTCTGTGGAGGTCAAGCCAGGTCCCCTGGGGCTTGTGCCCTTCAGTTTATCTGGCCAGTTATTTGTTCATTTGCCTTTTCCAGTTTTTTTCGTGGCGCGGCTTGTTTTGTGCACCGAGAACTAATTTAGGTGGTAGGGTGTGTGTTCAGGGTTTTTGCAATTATAGAGTTGGTATTTTTTTTAGGGTTTTTTGGATTGCAGTAAGTGTCCTTCCTATCCTTTTTCTGTCCAGGTAGATTGGGCCCCAACGTTTGCTCATACTATTTTTCTGTCTGTGTCTTATTTCCTCTTGTAAACCGCCATTACTTTTTTGGGGGCTTTCCCTATGTTCTTTGGGGATCTGCTCCGGGGCAGATAGTTTCCTCTTTCTTTCTTTAGGTGTGTTAATCTCAGGCTGTGATGAGGCTCCTAGAACAAAAGTAGGAACCTCCACGGCGCCTTTAGTTGTTGTGGTTAGTCAGGGTCGCAATCAGTAGGATTCCAACCTCTCTGGGTATTGCCGTTTTTTTTTCCCGCTTTCCCTGCTATCAAACATAAAGTTAACAAAAATAGGTCCCATCAAAAAAAAAATGGCGTGGGGGTCCCCTTATTTTGTAACCAGCCAATAAAAAGAATCTGCAGCCTGGTATTAAAAGACTGTCAAGGCCCATGGATTTTGGCCCTCAACGCCTAAAAATACAGCCTGCGCCGCCCCAAATGGCACATCTAAGATGCGCCAATTGTGGCATTTACCCGGCTCTTCCCAATTGCCCTGTAGCGGGGCAAGGGATTAATAAGGGTTAATGTCACCTTTGTTGAAGGGTGCAAAACCCACCGGTTAAATAATGGAGGGCCAAATAAGACACCGTCCTTATTAATCATAAAGTTTGACATTTTTAAAAAAAACCACCCCGAATAAAGTCTTTTAAAAAAATAATACACAACAGTTTTCAAATTTTTTTGTACCTATCCTGCGACGCCATCGATCTCCTGTAAAAAAACAAAAATCACAAACCACACAAAATACCCCTGTCCGACGTAGTAAAAATTCCCGAGTGTCCCACGACGAGTCCAGCTCGCTACATCTGGATCCGGCCAGCCTGAAATCCCAAGCAGCGAGGCTTACCGGGGAGATTCCCAGCGGTGACGTCATCCGGACTGCTTTACGGGCAGCTTCCGAGAGTACGCGGCAAGATTACCCAGTCTCGGCAGTCACGTGCAGTTATCGCGAGAAGCTGCACTGACCGCCAGGAAGAGGGTAATGGGCCGGCCATCCAGGACGTGACCACCCGGGTCTTCTGCCAGGTAATGCTGAGTCCTAACTTGACAGACCCGACCGCACTGACGTGACACTTTTGGGAAGTTCCTCTGTCAAGTTTTCTTTGTGACACAGGAGCTCCCCATGACTTTACAGGAAATTCCGATTCCGGTATCCGCTTGCAAAAAATATCGGATCTCAAAATCGGAATTCCGATCAGCGAATATCGGCCGAGCCCGATATTTGCGGTATCGGAATGCTCCATAAAACCCGACTATAAAGACGTTTAAATATTTATTGAAACACTTTTTTAAAATCATTAGAAATGATAACAAAACACAAACTCAAACAGGAAAAAAGCGCAGGGAGGGGGCAATTAATTAAAAATTATTCATAGTCAATATTCTGAGCATCATAGGAAAAGGGGAAAACAAATAACTAAATGCCATAATTCTCGGAATTTAGTTATTATTAGAGTGGAGGACTTTGGCTCCGAGAGGGTCGAGTCGGGTTTCGGACACAAGACTTTTGCCAAAAGTCGAGTCGAAGGAAGTCGGCCGATAAAGGTAAAGTTCGAGTCGGGTCGAAAATCCGACCCCAAATCAAGTCAAGGGGAATAAAAGTCGGCAGTGAGTGGAGGACAGTAAACACCCTCAGTGCCCATTCAATGCCATTACATCATTCTTATTCTAAAGCTTTCAACCTTAATTTACTTTATTTATAATAGTAACGCATTGAAAATGGGGGTTATTTGGCTACAGAAGATATTATCTTACCAGTTTTGCTTTCCAGGATACAAATCGAGTTTGAAAGGGGTTTCAGGAGGCACATGAACACGTGTATTCCCCCGAAGTACATGGAAGAAAATGGGGGTCTTCTTCCCACATACCTTGCTTCATCCCACAAGCAATACTTATCTGCTTGTTAAAGGCACGGTATAAATTCAGCCACCAAAGATTGTGTATAGCAAACAAACCACACACAATACAAAAACAAACTGCCCGTACTCAGATGGGAGAAACACTCCCCTTGGCTCAACTGATGCCCCCAAAAAGGCTTTTTGGCGAAAGCATAAAACTGCTCCACAACTGGTCTGAGGAATATTACTCTCCCCAGGTTTTTCCCCATATGACTCGACCTTGCGCCCTTCTCATCCTTGCTTGGGAACCCTTGTGATGGGCTAGTGGCCCTTCATTTGGTGTGACTGGCGTCCTTCTTTAGCCAATATCCCTGGTTTGATGTTCAGCTTGTCGATCGCCACTTCTTCCTAGGCTTTAAGGTAGAGAATTTGTTTTTTTTCCCTCTGTCAAGAAAGTATTGGAGAGATTTGAACTTGTTCCATGAGTCTGTAGGGTCCTTGTTGCTGAATTTTTCCCCGGGAGCTCTGGGAGTGTTGGTTTTATGAGTGAGTTGCTGGGGGAGTGAGAATGGTTTGGATCTTCAGCTCACTGGAGAGTGCAGTCATGGTCTGGCATTTAGATGGCCAAAACTTCTGCCAAGAATTAGTCAAACCTTCGTGTGTGAGTCTTGTGTACCTTCTTGCAAGAAGTAGGTCTAAAAATTCTACGGCTATCTCCTTTCCAAAACCTCCCCAGTGGAAGGTGAGTAAATTGAAGGTCCAAGTGCATCCCTGCCTCATCCGATCTTTCACCGATAATGTCAGAGTGGAAGGAATTTGAAAATTCTTTTTTCACTGCCCTAGAAATTTGAGCCTCTATCGAGCGAATGTGTTTCCGGTGCCTCTGATAGAATGAAACAACGGGTGCATTTATAAATTTAAGTGTCCCATGGATTCAATTACTTAAAGGACTGCCTGAGGACAACAGGTGAACGTAAAGCCCAGCGTTTTGCGTTGGCTTGGGCTCTTCTGGGCCGGCAACCACGCAACGGCCCGAATACATCTAGCCGACGATGGTAAAAGGAGGTCTGTGTAAGTCTGTTGATTGGAGATTAGCCTTTTTTGGGTTTTGGTCACGCCACAAGTTGAAGATGGTTTCTCACAATCTCTTGCTCCGACTATCCATACACCACATTCAAGATTCCCTTCGGTAAACAATCTGCCTTGATGTTTTACCAAAACATGAGGTGCTGTACGAGCAGAGAGTGAAGGATGACCAGGAATTATTACAGGGTGTTTTTCCCAAATTCCACCTTAGCTTCCGAAGACACCTCCAACCTAACAGCTCGTTTTTTGGGCAATATTGGATCAACTTTTTCAAGCACTATCTCTAGAAATGGGTTGTCCCTTGTTGAGGTTGTTTTTTTCTCTGGAGTAGGCTTCTCTTTGCACAAAAACTAAGTATTGTAACCTTGGCTCTTTCCAAGTTGAGGGCATTAAAAGCATGCTTGCAGTGATGCCAACCTTTAACAAGATCTCTGGCTTGCAGGTAATGCTGACTTGTAGGACTGGGCCACATGAAGTAGACAAGCAACGGCTCGAACAATGGACTTCCAGGTTGAGAACTGCTGAACCGATGAGATTCCAGGTAATGACTTGAAATCCTTGTATGCAGAGCAGACACTCGAGGACGGAGCTATCGTTGGCATCTGGATCCACCAGTTCGAATGTTTCAGGCCTGTCAATGTGGGGCATGAACGGTACAACAAAGCAGGCCTGTGAACCAGGTAGTGTCCTTAAGATGACTTGGAGCAACGGATCTTAGTGCATGGTCTGCAGGATTGAGGTGAGTAGGTACATAGTGCCACTGATTAGGCAAGTAGATCTTCTTATCCTCAATTCCGGTTGCTGACGTAGACATAAAGTGTTGCGTTTCATTGCAGATGTATCCCAGTACCACCTTGCTATCAGTGTAGAACTTGCTTCTTTGGTCTCCAGATTCATCACACCTGAGATAAGCTCGGCCAACTCAACTGCGAGGACAGCAGGCAGAGTTCCAGTCTGGGTACCGTGTATTCGCGGAGTGGTGCCAGTTTAGTCCGGCTCATGACAAATCCGATGTGGCTTGTTCATTGACATCTTTAGTTTTGAGGTATGCTACTGCTGCGATTTGCTTTGACTGATGCGTCGCAGAAGATACAAGTCTTGTGTCTTGACTTCTGTGGATGGCACAGGAGCATACGGTCGTTTCCACGAAGGCGGTCAAGCCTCGAGAGATCTCTTCCACTCTGCCTACAGGTCTGCCTTTTCTGCTGGCAGTGGATCATCCCAATCGATGTGTGTTGGGTGAAGTCTCTTAGCATCATTTTCCCTTGACAGTAACTGGAGCTACGAATCCCAGGGGGTCGTAATAGACTATTCACGAAAGAAAGAAATCCTCTGCGCGTGAGGGTTTCTCGTCTTTACTGATCTGAAAGGTGAAGGCATCCCGTCTTCAGATCCCAAAGGCATCCAAGATTCTGCTGGAAGAGTGTCGTGCTTAGGTCTAGGTCCTTTAGATCGCTGGAATAGTCTTGAGAGAGAAATGCTTCCACAACTCTCGACTGTTGGAAGAAATTTGTGTAACCTTAGGTTAGACTGAGCGAGCATTTCTTGAAGCCCTTTTTAGTAGACTGATTGCAGCCTCAATTTGTTGGTATGGACTTCAAACAGTAGTCTACATAGAAGTCTTTTCTACGAAGGATTGACGTCTGAAACCCCTACCTTTCTTCGCCTCTTTGGCAAAATTACGGAGGCCGTAGATAGCGACTGTGGGGAAGGGCTGTTCCCAAGATGTGTACCCTCATCCGGTACTCTGTGATGTCTTGTCTGGGTCGTTGTCCCGGTACCAGAAGAACCTCAAGTAGTTTCTGTGTTCCTCTTTGATGATAAAACAGTGGAACATCTGTTGTATGGTCAGCCATAAATGCCACCGTATTCTCTGCGGAAAGAGAGTAGTACTTCCAGAAGTTGTTGTTGAGGTCTGGCCGACGTAGACATCATTTAATGAGACGTCTTCACATTTGGCACTTGAGTCGAATACCACTCTTATTTGACCTGGCTTCTTGGATGGTATACTCCGAAGGATGGGCAGTTACAACACTCCTCTGAGGGCTGAATGTGCAGGTGCAATCTCTGAGTGGTTGTTATGGAATATCTACCATGAAGGTAAAGAAATGTTCCTTCGTCTCTGGTGACTTCTTAAGCTTGTGCCTGAGGGAGTGAATCGGCTGTAGAACCAGTTCCCTGTTGTTGGGTAGGCGCCTTCTCTGAGGTCGAAATGGTAAGGGTGCGACCCAAATGTTCAATTTGTCTTTGATAGGGATGAGCGATATTGCCCGAAATCGTATCGGAATTCAGATTTCCGATATTGGAAAAAATTCGGATATTGGAAATTTCCGATTCCGATATCAATGCAAGTCAATGGGAGAAAAAAATCGGAATTACAAATAACCACTACAATGCTATATAATGGATAAAATGGAGGGTAAACACCTCAGGATAATGGGGAAGGAGTTTGCAGAGGCAGAGAGCAAAAAAAATCGCTAGAAAAATGCACAGAGCGAAAACTGTTTGCAGGAAAACTGGTCGCCATCTTCTTAACGCGGTGTTTTTTCTTTGAGTTAGGATTAGTTGGGTAGGGTTAGGGTTTATGGTTAGTAGGGTAAGGGTTAGGGTTAGAGCGACCGTTGTCAAAACACGGTTTGGAGCAGGAGGCACTCCCGAGAACCAGCTGGTGATGCTGAACTCGGTTTACCCTTGGGGGGAGGCACCTGTGTCCGCCACTTCACTGCCACGAAACAGCCGGCGTGGCTGGATCCCGCCTCTTGTGCTTTTGCCTATAGGTGTTTGGCATCTGTCGTCCTTTTTTTACCACTTTGGTCTAACGAGGTACAGCTGGCGGTACTGTTTGCCAGAAACACAGCATGAGGTGAAAGTGGCAGTCACGGAAATGGCACTAGCTGGCGGTACTAGAGCCCAGAAACACGGCATGCTGGAAAGTGGCAGTCACAGAAATGGGCACTAGCTGGCGGTACTAGAGCCAATGGAAAACATTATGAGTGAAAGAGTCAGTCACAGAACCAGGTGCTAGATGTTGGTAGTAGAGGCCAGAGCAAGGGCATAACAGATGACGCTGGTGTGCAACATAGGCACAATGACAGAGCATGCATACTGCTACCAATCATGCCATATAACCAGTGTACTCTGGCTCGGGCAGCAAAAGTCACCAGAAATCCAAGGCCTGGTTCATTTTTAGGAATGTAAGCCGGTCCACATTTGCAGCGGATAGTTGGTACGTTGGTTGTTAGTACATTGCCAGCTGCACTAAGACGCGTTCAGAAATCGCACTGGCACCAGGACAAGCCAGGACCTCCAAGTCTTACTGGCTAAGCCCAGGCCATGTATCCAACTTGGAGACCCAAAACTTGAAGGGGCAGATCCATCCTGAAGCCCACTGACAGGGGTGAAGAGGTATTTGTGCCACCATGTCACGGTAAACGTTGCATCCTAGTGCGTTGCACGTCTGTGCTGATGGTGCCCGAACTGTTTGCGGGTTCAGAAAACCGTTGAACAGGTTGGGTATACTGAACCTGTCAGTAGCAGATGTTACTGCTTCTGCTACCGGCTTCTGAACGGATTCCGCTGGGCCCGGATGCCTGAGGTGCCTGCTAGTGCACGCGCATCACTCCTATGCGGTGGAAAAGGTAATGATGAATTAACCAGTGCGTCTTGGTACTACCTGCATTTTACGCGCCCGGTTTTCAACGTGTTGTAATTAGGCTTTTCAAGGCTGTCCGGTAAAGTGGATTTAAGAGAGTGGCCACCCGTAGTCTTTGTGTGAGAATACGAGCCCGCGTGGGTCTTTTCTCAGACACTGCAGCATGAAGTCACTATGTGCTGAAGGCTGCCACTGGCCATGCATGCTGTCACCAGCTGGAGGAATGTGCTTGGCTGATCTGCATCACCCCATCCATGCTCTGGTGACTACTAGTAGAGTGCTGTGTACTTCCTCCTCTAGCTCATCCTCATAGTCCTCTCATCCTCCTCGCTTGCTGTGTCCTGCCTGGACCTTTGTGAGGCACCCACAGAGCTTTGTACCTACCGGACTGATGAAGTTTGCCTGGTTGGTGCAAGTGTCTCATCATACTCCTGCTCTCCGGAAACCTCATCCCTTAGTCCTTTAAGTGATGATTCTATAAGGAATATAAGGGGAATAGTCAGGCTGAGTAGGGCAGCATCCGAGCTCACCATCAGAGTAGAGTCCTCGAAGCCTTCAAAATGGAGCATTGTCTTCATGGATGCCCACTCTGTGGTTGTAAGTGGGAGGCTGAGATGGTGTGTCGCCTACTTTGCGCCTGCTGCAGCTGCAACTCCATAATTGCAGGTTGCTTCTCACACAACCCAAGCAATATGCAAAGTCGAATTCCACATGGTGGGGAGGTCAACAATGATGCGGTTGCTGGGCAAGGCCCAATCTGCGCTGAATGGTGAAAGGCAGATGCAGCATGCTTGAACGCCGGCAAATGAGAGCACTCTATTGACTTTGTGCAGCAGTCCTCAAGGTCAGGATAGTTCCTAAGGAAACTCTGCACACCAAGTTTAGGAATGGGCAAGGCATGGAAGGAGTCAGACCACCTAGGCCCAGAGCAGCGACCAGGTTTCGGCCATTTCACACACCACCATACCTGGTGGGGTTGAGCGGCGCAAGTCCCCAATTCGCTTGTCCTTGAGTGTTTCCACAGTCGGTTGCGGTGTGCTAACATTACCCAGAAAACCAATTCAACACGGCCTTTGATGTTTGGCCAATGCATGTGAAATCGGTTGTTGTGGTCGTCTGGGTGCAGGCGAGTCGACGAGGAGGAGTCAATTTGTACAGAGGAGAGGCTGCAAACCGTGGACTTGCAGGACCCGCGCAATTGCATATCTACTTCAGTTCCGGCTCAACAATTACCCATGGGCGGGTTGGGGAATTTTGCGTCCCTGGCCATGCTGATGGTCCCGCGTCGGTGGTGGTGGACCTTGCTACTAACTGCATTTTGTAGGCATGCTTAATTTTTCGCTCCAATGCTGTTGCGGGGGGGCGGCTTGCGAAGTGGGAAATGGTTGGGAAATGCTGTATTGTGGGATTGCAAACCCCAACATATCGTAAAGGCTGGCTGCTCACCAGCCAGAATGGTAGCATTTTCCACTGCAAGCATTTAGCAATGCGAGGGAATTCCCCGCCCTGTCCGTGGGTGGTTTGCCGAGTCGGGCGCCTTTTCTCCCACACCTGTGTGACAGATGGCTGCACATTGGTTAGATGCAGGATGCAGCGATTGGGATGTGTCGACGAAGCAAACAGTGTGCCGCCGTACAACACTGCCTGCAGATGCCCTGGCATTTGGGGGACGGGAGCAGCTGTTTGCGAGCTGGAGGAAGAGGTGCCGCTGTGGCTGAAGAGATGGAAGGTGGGGGGACCAGCTGCAGGTGGCGAATCATCTTGGGTGTGATGCTGCCACTCCACAGGGTGCCTCTTCCTGACATGCATCACATATTGGTGGTATTAAGGTTGCTGACGTTCTTTCCTCTCCACACAGTTTGTCCGACAAAGCTTGCATCTGACTACTGTAGCGTCATCTGCAACTTGGTCGAAAAAGGCCCATGCACCACAATCTTGGGCGCACCTTTTGTGTGCTTTAAAAGAAGCCCTGATCCTAACGGGTGCTGAAGTGAGAGAGCAGACAACTAATTTTTCCTCTTCCTCTCCCACGTGGACGGCCACGCTGCGCCACACTGCAAGCTCTCCTCTGAGCTATCCCTATTGCTTGCTGCCCCTCCTTCATGGAAAGTCTTCAAAACAGAGGCTGGACATACATCTGTCTGGGATGATTTAGAGAATCCTGCTTTGAGCAGGGGGTTGGTCCGAATGGCCCAGGAGGTCCCTTCCAACTCTACCATTCTATGATTTATGATTCTATGCCATGATGGGTCAAGGACCTCGTCATCCAATACACTTTTATCGCAGAAACTGGCAGCTGAGTTTCATCATCATCTGCTGACTGGGGTCTGGTCATGTGGGCACTGGCCCACCCTCCCATCTTCCCTCAGACGCACACAGTGGTTGCGCATCTGTGCACACTACCTCTTCTTCGCTGCAGGAATGCTGTCTGGCTGGCACACAGATTCCAAGCCAACAGATTCGGAGAAGAGGAGTAAGGTTGGCTCCTGGCCCTCTGTATGTATGGGCAATTTAGTGGGCGATGAAGAAGCAGAATGGGTGCTGCTCTTTCAGTGGCCTGACCGATGTGGTGGAGAGGTCCTGGGAGGATGCTGCGCTCATTGAGGTGGATGCCTCAGCTGCCATCCAACCAACACGGTTTCTACTTGATCCTCTTCTTATCAGCCTATGGCCCTGTTGCTCCTAACAAGCTGGGCATAATGATGCTGCCGGGTGAAAGTAGGTGCTGAGTGACTTGGGCCTGCGTTTGCTCTGGATGTGCACCATGTCTAGCTGCTGATGTACCTCTTCCGCGGGCCGCCAGGGGACGTCCCTTACTCCCTGCCTTCATCTCTATTGATGGATTCAGAACGGCAAGTAAAGTAATTATTAGGGATTAGTGTGCTTATTCCTGTAGGATACAAACAGGTATAAGAAACACTAATGGCACTGTATGGTGGTGTGTCTGCTACACTTTATTTGAATCTAGTGTGGCCTACACAAAGAGTAACGTGTGGTTTGTGGTGTTGGTGTACACGTTACGGTCGGATGTCACAGCGCAGTAAATGACACTGCGTGTGATACCAAAAAAAAAGGATTCTCTGGGACTGGGCCAGGTGCTGTGTGGCACCAGGCCACAGAGGTTGTTTTGGGCCCTTCACAGTACAATCCTTATATAGTGTTTAACTTTAACCTCAATAGATGCTGTGAGGTAAAGTAACACTTATGGGGCACTGAGAAGTGAATTACTGGTGAAAAATTTGGGGTTGCGCGCGATAGAACAGCCGCAGGGGTCCTGCAGTCTGATGTGCTACAAAAGACTGACCTAGTGGGTGCTGCACCTCCCCAAAAAAAAAGCACACAGGCGGTCTGCGCAGCGGAGGTGACTAAACTGTTGCAAAGCGCACCTGAGCACCAGGAAAATTGAGGGATAAATGGGATTGGGGGGGAGGTTCAGGGGGAAACCCCTCACTTTAAAAAATCCCTATATAGCATTCACCAAAATGTACTGGATGGTTGAAGCTACACTTTTAGGAAAAAATAGGGGAAGGGGATTTAGGGATGAAAAGAAAAGTCTGTGAAAGGCAGTGAGACACACACCACACAGTGATGCAGCAAGAGGAGCTGCAGCAAGCTGCAGTGAATGCATGCGCACTGTCTCACTAAGCACCTCACTGAGAGCCTTCACAGCACAAAAAATGAAAACTGAGTGGGGTCAGTGAGGAAAAAAGACTGCTTCTGTAACACACATGGGCTGCTACAGTCTCTGAAAAACAATTTTTTATCGCTATTAGATCCGAGAATCTTCCCCTATCTCCAACACGCAAACCTATCCCTTATCTGCTTTCACAGTAGAGGGGGCTAAAATGGCAGACGCAGCTTTTATAACTCCTGATCACACCATCCAGCCAGCCAATCGCAGCGCAGCCCCTAGCTAGCAAGTTTGGACGCCCCTACCAAGCTTAGGGAAGTTACACAATGTTGTCAGCAATTTTCCGCTCCTGATGGCTCCCGGAGCGCTCAGAGGCTGAAGGATTTGGGATTTCTGATATAAAAAAAAATATCGGAATCGGAAATCGGAATTCGATATAGCAATATCGGGCGATTTCCGATATTTTAATATCGGAAAAGCTCATCCCTGTTTTGACTATTTGTCTATCCCATGATGTCCAGGAACATCCTATCTTCTATGGACATCGCTACCCTTTGTTGGTCTTCCTTTGGTCCTGTGGAGATGTACATCCCATGTGGTCTTGTTCACCTTCACAGGCGTGGTCTTCGTTGGTAGGTATTGAGAAAGGCAAGTGTAGGGGAGTGCTGTTGGCAATTCCTTTACCAGCAGATTATTGTGACATGGCTGGAAGAGAGAAGGACGTCAATTTTCTAATGTGCTGGTGAGCATATGTTGACTGAGGCCGGCTTGTGTGCTCCTCCTAGACAACGTCTCCTATGATGACCCATCCAAGGTTGAGCCTCTGAGCGTACGGAGCATTTCTGGAGCCAATTTATATATTCTCTAGTCTTGTGGACTCTCTTATCTCGTTAACTCTTCCCAAGAGTAGGGGTATTGGGTTCTGGATTCAACTCAGGTATCAGGTGGGCTATAACGCTTCAGATGGGGGTGATGTGTCGCCCCTCCGGTGATGGTATCTCTGACCTGTTGTCGGGAATCTGGTTTGCACTCCAGGATGGTTGGCAGTGATGAGGCAGGTTTGACCATCTAGGACTCCACCTTGTATCCAGTTGCTTTTCTATCCGCCGTCTCAAGGTACCTGAACAAGTCCTCAGGAAGTAGTGAGAACCAGGGCCTACAATGCGAAGTTGTCAAAGAAGATGGACCTGGCTAAAGACCTGTTACTTTGGTCATCCAGGATTGCATATATCTTGAGGGCTTTGTCCTTGCAACCTGTGGGTAGACTTGGACAAGGCAGATTTTTGAAACTGGACCTTCCTCCGTGAGTCCCTTCAGATCTCGTACATTGAGAGCTTGAACACAGGGTATCTTCATCGTGTTCGTCTCCTTCCCATCGTGCTCTCTGCTTGCGACAATACTCGTGGAGGTGGTCCAGGGTGCAAGACTGATTGTGTTCTGCTGCTGCATTTCAGCCACATTTCACGCTAGTTTCACATTTCCCGGGAGGTGAGAGGTTGTGGCAACAACATTTGAAGCAGTTGTTGTTCTCTTTGAGGAAACCCTTGCGATCCTCCAAAAGACTTCTCCACTGAAGGCTCTGTATTTTAATTGAGATGTGGTTTTTTGTGTAGAGGACAATGTTTACTGACATCCTGAGGCTTGTTCTCGTCTGGAAGGGGTTTACTCGTGTTTGTGGAGGGCCCTGTGGAAACAATGTTAGTTTTGTGGACTTGCCATGGGTGTCCTACTGGGTTTGACACCGGGGGCAGTGGAACATAACAGAGTGAAGTCAAAACTAGGGTATTTCTGATCTTAGCTTGCTGGGTGACAAATTTTACGCATACAGTGAAAGGGGGAATGGTACATTATGATTTTGTTTATACCGTGAACCATATGTAACCCACTTTTCTTGTAGAATGTAAGAAGTTTTTGAAATATCGGATTGACACCCTGCGGTGTCTAAGAATGCCAATCTGGGCAAGTCTCCTTCCTCCTGGGCAACCTTTAACGCTATCAATAAATCACTCAATTCTCTAAGCGTTTGATAACCTTTAGGTCCTATCTTAGGAAAATCATCAATTCTTTGCATAAAGCATTCTCTATGACTTCTGCTGTCCCATAGCATTCATCAAGTCTTTCCAAACTTTGCGTAGACCTATGTGTGGATGCTTTATATTGATGTCTCTTAGTTTTTTTGGCATGCTAGACCGACTCACTTCGAGCCACTTTACTAGGAGATCTAACTCCTCACTATAGAGAGGTCCAGACCATGAATGGCGTTCCGGAAAGAGGCTCGTTTATGACCTATATTTTCTGGGTTTATCAGTGAACTTTACAAGTCCTTTTGTAAACCAGTTCTTGGCGGGCAAGACTTTGCAAATCTATTGTGGCTTGGTCAGTGCTTGCACGAGCTGGTGTGTTATAGTCATTTTCTAGTGTGTGGTGTATCACAATACCTGTGAGACGCTTCTGACTTCGTATAGTCTGTGCAGTACCTTCTCAGTGAAGGAGGTGTCCCTTTAAGGGCGGGATGGGAGCTGTACCTTCTGCTCAGTGGAACAGCCGCTGTGGTCGACATCTCTGCACTGGACCACTCCTTATTTGTGGTAATGAAGTTTGGGGTTGGATTGCTGGTAGCCGCGTAGGCTGGTCGATGTGGTGCATCAGGGCTGTCATCCATGTCGGAATGTTGACGGACGTACTCTGCGACGCGCTGCGCTGGATCTTGCTGTCCTAGACCTGGTCCGCGAATGTTGCTGCGTCTCTCACAATCAGGATCCTTCATAGCTTCCAAATACTCTGCTTTAGCAATTGCAGCTGCTGTCTCTTTGTCTGCCGCAAGTCTTTCTAGCTCTACTTGCAAACGTGCAGTTTCGGCTTGCAGGCATGCGGTTTCGGCCTCTCTGCCTGCAGACGTGCACTATCTGCATCTTGATCCACCTGCTCAGCTTTAGGTGCATCTCTCTTTCGGCGAAGGAGGATCTCGCTTTGACTGCCTCGACTTTGGCACGGGCGACGGCAGCGAGCTCTGCTAATGACGACCTGTATGGAGCTTGCTCGTGACCTCGTTTTGAGTGAGGATGTGCTGTTTTGAGATATCGTGCGCTTAGCTGCGTACTGCTGAGTATATTAGCGGGAAACAGTCTATGCGCGGCGGCTTCCGCCGTGGCGGGAATGATGAAGCGCTGCACTCTCGGTACTTGTGACTGTATGGTGGCCGCTGCAGTATCCGCAGGCAGTGCGGTGTGGGTACAAGCAGCTCCTTAAGTTGTATTCACTATCGCAGGCGTCTAGCATCTGTTTTACTGTTCTGCCTTCATACACGTTGACACGGTGTGCAATCTAGCATACAGCCTAAACCATGATTCCGTACTCCAAATAAGCAGACTGTCCTCTGTAGCCTAACTTGTTTATTGGTGAACAGTATAGAACATGCGCGGTAAAAATAAAAATACAAATGACATAGATAAGTATTGGGCACACACATCTGACACTTTACAATTAACAGGAAAGTATACAGTATGATGCAAACTTTACACAAGATTCTAATAACATCTCCTATGCACTGGCTGCTAGTGTTGATCAATACTTTCGATATCGGGAAATTTCGGATCGGATTGGATCGGACCGATACCCAAAAAGTATCGGATGTCGCCAATTCCGATACCGAAACCAATGCAAGTCAATAGGACAAACATGGGAATTAAAATAAACCCTTTCTTTCCTGTAGGTTAATTCTACATGAAGGAAAACAACTAAAAAATAATGTAGAATAGCAGGAATTAAAAAATTTTTTAAGATGTTCGGAGTTACAAAGATATTGACTATGTTAACCTTTTTTATATTTTGTCAGATATGTATGTTTCACTACTTCCATGCTCTTCACTTCTTTTTTACTTCTCCCACACTTTCTCCTTCATGATCCTTAGCAGCAGCATATTTTTCATCAACTTCTTCTTCGCCTTATTTATCTTTCTTCACCTTCTGCTATATTCTTTTTTTTACATTCTTCATATTCTTCTTATTCAACTATTATTCTTCTTCATATTCTACTTCTTCATCTTCTTCCTATTCATCTTCTTCATCATATTCTTATTTGTGACAGGCATTCCTGTAGTTGTTATCTATAAAAGTTTGAAGATTACACCTTCTGTTCTGCCTGTCACAAAAGATTTACAACAGGATTTGTCCGCGTTCAGTTTGGCCTGCAGCAGCAGGCATTTTCCAGGGGCACCACGAGGAGGAACGGACTCACCCCCATACACTGCTTTGTCTTCTTTGCTTATAATTTAGATCATATCTTTTGCTCTGATTTTTTTGTCTTATGCTTAATGTTCTTCTGCTTTTTGTTCTTCTGCTTTTTGTTCTTCTACTTCTTGGTGTTCTGTCTCTTGTTGTTCTGTATCTTAGTGGTTGTCTTCATTTTCTTTGTCCTCTTGGTCATCTTTTTCTGGGTCATCTTTTTGGTCTTCTTTGGGGTTGTCTTCAGGCTCGTCGTCTTCAGGGTCGTCGTCAGGGAGATCCAGAGTGATTACCAAAAACCATTTCAAAAAGCTTGAACTTGGAAATGTAGCAGAAGGTACAAGAAGGGTGAGGAACTGCCGAGAACCAGCTGACGGTACTGGAACCCGGATGGGTAGCAGAAGGAACAAGAGCCAATGGCACTACCGAGGACCAGCTGACAGTACTGGGACACGGTTACTAAGCAGGAGGTACCTGTGCTAGAAAGCACTCCCAAGGACCAGCAGACATTGCTGGAACTCGGATACCGAGATGGAGGCACCTAAGCCAAAGGCACTGCCGAGAACCAGCTGACGGTACTGGAACCCGGATGGGTAGCAGAAGCTACAAGAGCCAATGGAACTACTGAGGACCAGCTGACGGTGCTGGAACCCGGAGGGGCAGCAGAAGGAGCAAGAGCAATGGCACTACCGAGGACCAGCTGACGGCGCTGGAACCCGGAGGGGCAGCAGAAGGAACAAGAGCCAATGGGCACTACCGAGGACCAGCTGATGGTACTGGAACCCAGTTACTAAGCAGGAGGTACCTGTGCTAGAAAGCACTACCAAGGACCAGCAGACATTGCTGGAACTCGGAAACCGAGATGGAGGCACCTAAGCAAAAGGCACTGCCGAGAACCAGCTGACGGTACTGGAACCCGGATGGGTAGCAGAAGCTACAAGAGCCAATGGAACTACCGAGGACCAGCTGATGGTGCTGGAACCCGGAGGGGCAGCAGAAGGAACAAGAGCCAATGGCAGTCCCGAGGACCAGCTGACGGTACTGGAACCCGGTTACTAAGCAGGAGGTTCCAGTGCTAGAAAGCACTACCAAGGACGCGAGCCGGCCGCAGTTACCGAAACCCACAGTCCTACAGGGGGTGCTTGTCCTATTGGCACTATGGAAACAGCCTTTATTTCCAGATCCCGCAGCCCCATAGGAAGCACCTAAACTGCAGGACCATAGACTCGGCTAACCAGACCGCAACACGACAGGACAACATATTTGGAGGCAAAGTGACGTTGACACTACCCGGAAACAGCTGGAGTGCTGGAACCCGGAGGGGCAGCAGAAGGAACAAGAGCCAATGGCAGTACCAAGGACCAGCTGACGGTACTGGAACCCGGTTACTAAGCAGGAGGTTCCAATGCTAGAAGCACTACCAAGGACCAGCAGACGTTGCTGGAACTCAGATACCGAGATGGAGGCACCTAAGCCAAAGGCACTGCGAGAACCCGTGACGGTACTGGAACCCCGGATGGGTAGCAGAAGGTATCCATGAAAAACAAAGTTGCAAGGCCGCGAGCCGGCCGAAGTTACCGAAACGTACAGTCCTATAGGGGATGCTTGTCCTATTGGCACTACGGAAACAGCCTTTATTGCCAGATCCGCAGCCCAACACTTTTTTTACGCTGTGGTGTTTTCAAATAAATCTTTTTCACTTGCATTGAAAGATTGTTTGAGTGCGGCAGTTTTTCCAATTTCATGATTTATCTGGCCTAGCTCCAGGTTCAGCCTGCACCTATCCGCTATTACAGAATGCACGCCTTTCCTACTATATTGCCCACATAGGAAGCACCCTAAACTGCAGGCACCATAGACTCGGCTAATCGACCGCAACACGACAGGACAACGTATTGGAGGCAAAGTGACGTTGACACTACCTGGAAACAGCTGGCGTGCTGGAACCAGGCTGGGCAGGAGGAGTACCCATGCCAAAGACACTTCGTTGTTGGAGCCCAGGGATTACAGTAGAAATAGAGTGTAGCCAGAGGCCTAATTGGAGCAAGTTTAACATCTGTAGCTGTCTGAGTGTGGACAGAGCAGGAGACATTGCCGGACACACAGCTGGGGATCAGCTGACATTACTGAACCCCAATAACACTGGAGCATATGTTGACTGTGCAGATGGCACTTCTGAGCAGCAACTGGCGTTGTTGGAGCCCAGGGATTACAGTAGAAACAGAGTGTAGCCAGAGGCTAATTGGAGCAAGTTTAAAATCTCTAGTTGTCTGAGTGTGGACAGAGCAGGAGACATTGCCGGACACACAGCTGGAGATCAGCTGACATTACTGAACCCCACTAAACAGGAGCTAGTGTTTTTCTCTGTGCAGACGGCACTTCTGAGCAGCAACTGGCAGTGTTGAAGCCCACGGTCATCAGGGGTGTAGGCTGAGGCCTAATTGGAGTAAGTTTAATATTGATATTGTGTCAATGTGGAGGGAGCAGGAGACATTGCCGAACACACAGCAGGGGAGCAGCGGACATTACTGAACCCCATAACACAGGAGCTAGTGTTTTCTCCTGTTGCAGACGGCACTTCTGAGCAGCAACTGGCAGTGTTGGAACCCAGGGTCAATCATGGCGTAGGCTGAGGCCTAATTTGAGAAAGTTTAATATTGATATTGTGTCAATGTGGAGGGAGCAGGAGACATTGCCAGACACACAGCAGGGGAGCAGCGGACATTACTGAACCCCAATAACACAGGAGATAGTGTTTTTCTCTGTGCAGAAGGCACTTCTGAGCAGCAACTAACAGTGTTGGAGCCAGGGTCAATCATGGAGTAGGCTGAGGTTTAATTGGAGCAAGTTTAATATCTGATATTGTGTCAATGTGGAGGGAGCAGGAGACTTTGCCGGACACACAGCAGGGGAGCAGTGGACATTACTGAACCCCCTAACACAGGAGCTAGTGTTTTTCTCTGTGCAGGCGGCACTTTGAGCAGCAACTGGCAGTTTTGGAGCCCAGGGTCAATCAAGGTGTAGGCTGAGGCCTAATTGGAGCAAGTTTAATATTGATATTGTGTCAATGTGGAGGGAGCAGGAGACATTGCCGGACACACAGCAGGGGAGCAGCGGATATTACTGAACCCCACTAACACAGGAGCTAGTGTTTTTTCTCTGTGCAGACGGCACTTTGAGCAGCAACTGGCAGTGTTGGAGCCCAGAGATTACAGTTTAGGTAGTAGAAACATGAAACAACAGGAGATCTGGACACTGTTGCCAACCAATTATTTAATCTGAAAAAGGACAGGCAATTCCGGCGAGATCCAGGCCTTGTTTATTTTTGGAAAAGTAAGCCGGTCAACGTTATCGGGGATAGCCGCATGCGACGGTCTGTTAGTACACCACCTGCGGCACTAGAGACGCATTCGATAATACATTAGCAGCAGGGCAAGCCAGCACGGGCTAAGCTCTGGCCATGTATCCAGCTTAAAGACCCAAAACTTGAAGGGGGAAGAGCCGTCTGGGAGTACATGAGAGGGCAAGACATGTGTCTGTCACCATTGACAGAAACGTTGCCTCCTGCTGACTGGAGCATCTGTGATGGTGTTGACTTTTGTGGTGGGGACACAAAACTTTGCCACATTTTGGCCATAGTGGTCTTTCCTTGTGCAGAGGGCTGCTTCTGCTCCCTCTTTGTGTAAGCTTCCTCCAGTGCCTCGACACACAGAGTGCTTTGTAAAAGCACTAGCGCACTGCTCTCGGGTGGAATGGAGAACATGATGGAATGCACCAGTGTGTCTTGGTACTCCCGCATTTTACGCTCCCGGTTCAACAGTGTTATGAGGCTTTGTAAGTTGTCCCGGTAGCGAGGATTAGGAGGGTGTACACCCAATAATCAGCTGTTGAGTATGTGGGCGATGCGGCGGTATTTCTCAGGCACTGCAGCATGTTATCAACCATGTGTGCAGACTCCCAACTGGCCAAGAAACGCTGTCCCCTGCTTGAGGCGTCATCTCTGCCTGCTCTGCATCACCCACCCTCGCTGAACATATGACTACTAGAGCATTGTGTACCTCCTCCTCTGGACAGATGTCTTCCTCCTCCATTGATCCTCCTCATCCTCCTCACAAAGTGTCCCCTGCCTAGGCCTTTGTGAGGAAAACCCCGTTGCGCAGACTGTCCAGAAGCAGATGGCATTTGTGACTCATCATCCTCCACCTCTTCCCCAACCTCCTCCCTTAAGGCCCCGTCACACATAACGAGATCGTAGCGAGATCGTTATTTACGTCACGATTTTGAGATCGCTGGGAGTCGTATCGTGATCGTTGGGGAGTGTCAAACATGCAGAACTTCCCAACGATTTCGGCTGCCCCAGCGATCTAACTAACGATCTCGTTGGTCACTGGGACGCTTTCACACAGCAGCTATTTCAACGATCCACACCTTGATAGGGGCTGTACTGTGTCACCAATCATCTCTAATTGGTGGACCTACTGCATTCTGATTGGGCGGCAGGTTTAAAATAAAACCACGTTGTAGCAGTTCCGTCCCTTTGTTCCTGTTTGCGTTCTGGTTTTGGATCGTTGCAGCGTTTTTGGCTGTGACTCTGTATCAATTCATCTGGGCTTTGTTCCTGACAAGCGTTCTGGTTGTGGATTGTAGGGGTTCTTCGGCTGTGATCCACACAACCCAGAGAATTCTGCTAAAATCTGCAATCCAGCACAAGGTCAGAAACAAGGATGGAATCGTTTCTGTTGCTTTTTTATCCACGGCGCGAAATGAGAGCTGTAGCGACCACCAATCGGGACGAGGGGGCAGAAAAAGTCCATTTATGCACGCCCAAGTGTTTTCAGTTCTGAATTGCTAACAAGGTCATTGTTAGGTGTGAAAATACAGCGATGCACACATGCCCAGCAGGAGCGCAACGACCCAGAATGGTCCAGGAAGCTTTGTAACGATCAGCAATTGACAGCAGGGCC
The DNA here is from genome assembly GCA_033576555.1 of Oophaga sylvatica. NCBI lineage: Eukaryota > Metazoa > Chordata > Amphibia > Anura > Dendrobatidae > Oophaga > Oophaga sylvatica. Next base: position 25,113 of record JARQOD010010761.1, read on the forward strand.
TGATCGTTGTTACATGTTCAGACGTAACGAGATCGCTAGCGAAATCGTTATTGCGTCACAAAAAACCCCTGACGTATCAACGATCTCGCTTGCGATCTCGTTATGTGTGACGGGGCCTTTAGTGCTTGCAGTGTTTTTTCAAGCCAGCCAGATAAGGGGGACAGTCATGTTGACTAGTGCTCATCTGTACTCGCCATCCCCCCGTGGAATCAACGAAGGCACGCAAAACGTGGCAGATGTCCTTCATAGAGGCCCCACTCAGTGGTGGTGAAATGTGAACGGCGCGCAGTGCGATTGTTTGCGCCTGATGCAGCTGGTATCCATTACTGCTGCCTGTGCTCACACAACCGCTCCAACATATGTAACGTTGAATTTCACCTGGTGGGTAGGTCACATATGATGCGATGTTCCGGAAGGCGGAATCGGCGCTGCAGAGCTGCAATGCTTGATTTTGCCATGTGGAAAGAGCCAAGTGAGCGACTCTATGCAGACCTTGTGCAGCAGTGATAAGATCCGGATAGTCCCTCAAAAAAAGCCTGCAGACGAGGTTGAGCACATGTGCCAGACATGGCAATGTGAGTGAGGTTGCCTAGGCCCAGAGCTGCCACGAGATTTTGGCCATTGTCACACACTACCATGCCTGGCTGGAGGTTCGCTAGCAAAAACCACGTCGCTCTCCTGCTTGATGGCATTCCAGAGCTCCTGCGCTGTGTGGCTTCGATTCCCCATAGAAATTATTTTCAATACTGCCTGTTGACGTTTGGCCACGGCCTGTGCTCATAATCGGTCGTAACAGGTAAGGGTTCAGGGTCCATGTGGAGGTAGACGTGACGGTCCTGCAGCGTGTTAGAGGAATTGGGTATAGGAGAGTCAATGTGTCACGGATTCCTGCAATCCTTGGAGTTGGCAGAACCATACGCGCCACCTCAAGATT
>JARQOD010010762.1:0-26046 GCA_033576555.1 Oophaga sylvatica
GAAGAAATCATACATGCACATGACACTCCTATAGATCCTGTTTTTTTTTCCTTACTGCCTAATGAATCAGAACTCCCACAAACTACAGCAGAGTGCGCCTCAGACATGAGCATCGGTCTAATTCATATACTACTTTCAGGAGTGCATAGCTGGGAAGGATTCAGCATCAGCAGGAAAGATGTCATTAAAACTCACATATTATTTTTAAGTATGGTAGTTTAAAAAGAAATATAACTAGCAGCATAGGGACACCTGGTCTACATGTTTCCAGTCCTGCAGGAACTCTTCATCATGACACCAAAAATTTCAAATGAAAGGAATTTTATAATAAAGTCCAAAATGGTGTTGAAAAAATAAACACCCACATAATTAATGGAAGGGGGAAGAGCAGTGAAATGGAAAATAAGAGAAAAAGATCAACATACAAGTGACATTGTCAGGAGGCAAATCCAAAGGAAAACAGTATAAATACATGAGATCATTTCTAAAATTGTAACTATTAGGAGATCGAATGTTGAGACATAAGATCCAATATGACGCTCGACAGGGTGGACGTTACCATTTGGAACAACTGGGCAAGTGCGGGGCACTGGACAAACAGGAGCAAATGGGGCAGCACTCAGTAGCGTACTGCCAATGGTGGCAGACAACGTGGCCCCTATCGGGCCCAGAAAGCCCCAGCATTGTACGTTCAACTGTTTCAGCATCCTGGATGCCAATAGAGGTCAAAACAATTGAGAGGAAACCATCCGCTGAAGCTCTCCTTCCCATCATTCCCCATCTGAGCTGTGACATCTCAGCACAGAGGGCGCAATGACGTCTCTACAGTGCGGAGCAGTGAAGAGTCAGAAGACGCTGAGGAGACCGAAGCAGTGGGGAACCGGGGAGAGGAAAGTACTTATTTTTTCTGTATGGAACCCATTATACTGACTGGAGCACTATATGGGGACCTTTATACTGTATGGAGGACTGTATGGTGCCCATAATACTGTATGGAGCACTATATGGGGCCCTTTATACTGTATGGACAACTGTGTGGTGCCCATAATACTGTATGGAGGACTATATAGGATGAAAATGACTTATGTAAAGGGTACACTGCTGAGGACAGTGTCATGTATAGTGTACAGTTTCTATAGCGTCTTGTGCTTGGGTGCGAGGAAAACACAGGAGACATAGGTTGAAATGAAATGACTTGTATTACTTCATACAAGCATGCTGAAAAGTTCACACAGTTTGCAGGAACAGCGACAGGAGACACAGCAGGCCAGAGTAACTTCAAGCACTACAATAAATCTCCAAAGCAGGTTCAGGATCTCTTCTCTGTACCGTAATTCCTCTGCAAACATGGATTCACCAAACAGCAGGTTTCCAGAGTCCAAAAGTGTTCCAAGGTTCCTCAGTAGGGAATAGCTGGAGTACAAGTCCAAGGCTTCCAGGAGTCAGGTCACAGACTGACTGAGGCTTGATTCAGGAGCACTGATTGTTCAGCTGAGGCTGCTTAAGAAGCAAGAGGGAAGAATCAGGGCGGGAACATGAAAACTGGAAACTCCATATTAACTGAGGGCAAGAGCTGCAGAAAGACAGAAAGCAAAATGGCCGACGGAAAACTGAGTTTCAAGGAACGTCAACAGAGACAAAGAACCTTACAGACAGTTTCTACTGGTGGGGTACATTTATCAATATCCGGTTTACCTCTAATACTACAAGCACTGAAACCTGTATACCCTCGATTACCTGAATCCCCTCTGCTGTACGGTATTGCAGAATTTACAATAGATATCACACATGTAATGTGAGACGCAAGTGAAATCTTTGGCATTATACTATACCTATATTTCTCTGATGTATCTGTGCATCATGAATCATGGTATGTGTTAAACAGAACTTCTCAGCAGGAATGTTCATGTTAAACTAAAGGTATGGGCAGAATGGTGCCATGATACTGATTTAACACATGTTTAGGCCCCGTGCACACGTTGCAGATTCAATTGTGGATTTTTCCGCGCTAATTTTGCTAAATCCGCAGGTAAAATGACCTGTGTTTTACCTACGGATTTAGCGCGGATTTACTGCAGTTTTTGTGCGGATTTGCCCTGCGGTTTTACACCTATAATGGATTAGGTGTAAAAACGCTGCGGAATCCGCACAAAGAATTAACATGCTGCAGATTTAAATCCCCAGCAAATCCGTGAGGAAAAATCAGCAGCATGTGCACAGCATTTTTTTTTTCCCCATTCACTTTCATTGTATTGTACACGACTTGCGGATCTGCTGCGGATCCGCAGGGCCAAATCCGCAACATGTGCACAAACCCTTAGTGTAAAAATCTGCAGCCTGGTTTTCGTTAAATCATCATAAATTTTAGTTTCACTTAGCAATTCGAGGTGGGACTATGGGTAGGGTCTTTTGCTCATAGGTCTCTGCCATGGCCCCTCCACTGCCTCTGTGACATCACCTTCATTATTTAAATTTGGGGCTGGCATAGTCTGAGCTGTGGGCACCGCTCTCGCAGATTCAGTTGGTGGTGGTCTCCATGAAAATGGTGCCAGCACATGAGCAGATCAACCTCCAGCGGTCTTCAGGAAAATGGCACCAGAGGTGGCGCATGAGCAGAAAGACCTCGGCTCGTCAGCACGCACTTTATACCACACTGCCCCCATACATGACTGTGCCCATAGCACACACTGTATACCACGCTGCCCCCATACATGACTGTGCCCATCAGGGCTGTGGAGTCGGTAAGCCACAGTTGCGACTCCGACTCCTGGATTTTATCAGGTTCCGACTCAGACTCCTTCATAAATGGCCAATTCGTAACAATAAATTTACTGTTGTAAAATATTAACATAGTGCTTATTCAGTTTCTCACCATCATATTATAAGTAATCAGACCACTTAGAGCAAAAACTATATTTATTAGAATACAATTAGAATATAGCAAATAACTTTTATAAACTTTTCTAAACTCTTGTAAGTAAATATGCAATAAACACTGTTATGCAGTTAATAAGAAGAAATCTATAAATTTGTCCTCAGAAAAAGTCTTGCCTCTGTCAGATCCTCCTTCATGGATGCCCTCAAATCTGATCTAATTATTTTGAGAGCAGAGAACAACCTCTCTACACTAACTTGGGTTGGTGGCAAAGCAGTAACCACTCGGGCAACATCTCTGACAATGTCAGGATACAGAGGAATCGCTTGTTGCACTGTTATTTCTGATGAATGGTCAAATTTCTTAATTTCTTTTAGTGCACATGAAAAATTCTGCTGAAATGTACTGGCTGTGTTCTTTGATGGGGATGACTCTTCTATGCGGGAACGCTTTGCACGGTCCTTGTGATCCAAATATTTTTCAAAATTAAATTCTTCATCAGTTGATGAGGGTGAAGATGTGGCAGGACGACCAAATTCTTCTTGTTCCTCCTGACTGTTCTGCAACCCTTTCATCCTTACTGCTATTTCAAACAGAGCTTCTTTTCCTTTAGTTAGCTGTTGATCATCTAGAAGAATCCGATGCATTGGGTCTACATAAACAGCTGCCAAAAGAATGTTATTTTGTAATAGTAGCTCCTCTCTCCGTTTCATTGATGTAGCAATGCCACTTGCAATTAACCCTCCTATTTGGGACATGCGAAACATCAGGTTCTTCCACTCCTTTAAGAAAATACCTGGAGTTAAGTCCTCTGCTTGTAATTTTTTATATAGGAAAGATGTGTATCTTCATACCGTGTTAGCCAGTAGATAGAAAAATATTTAGACTTGAGAGTCCTCAGTGGTTGATACCTTTTAATGTTGTGTATAAATATGTGATTCTTCAGATTTTGTATTAGTCCTAGCCTGATGAAGAGACCTGAGTAGTCTCGAAAGCTTGCAATTTGTTACCATCTTTTCAGTTAGCCATTAAAAGGTATCAACCACTGAGGACTCTCAAGTCTAAATATTTTTGTAATTTTTTAGTCACTGTAAATGGGTTCTCTAGCAATTTTTCCAGCTCAGTCACCTGATTCCACTGACTTTCATTTAGCGTCAGTTGAGGGTTAGCCATGTCTACAAGAAAGGTTTTCAGTTCAACCAAGCGCTGAATCATTAAGTAAGTACTGCCCCATCGTGTGGCTTGATCAATAATTGTCCCTTTTCCAGCACGTCTCTTCAAAATTGAGTCAACTTTAGGGGTTCTGGCAACAGTAGAAAATTTTCTCACCTTGCCAATCAGTGCAGCAGCATGTCCTTCTTGCAGACAGTCTCTTATAGCCAGCTGTAGCGTATGCACAACACAGCGCATGTGATGAATGAAAGAACGTATTGACAGTTTCAGCAAGATCATCTAAACTATCATGTTGCTGTTCATCTGAAGCAACTTCAGTTTGCTCCTCAGTTACAATACTGTGTTCCTCTATTTCAAACATTTCTGTGTCTGTGGACCCAGAATGTTCTTCTAGCTGCTGGTCACCATCATTCTCATTCATTAGCTTAATAGTACTTATCATATTTGAAGCATTGTCAGTTACGACAGAAAGAACCTGCTCTTTTTTAAGTTCATAGTCTTGCAGAACCTTTTCCACCAAGACCTGGAGGAACTCACTGGTGTGATGAGCTTTGGTGTCTTTTATTGCCAATGTCTTGGTAACTATTTCATTTTTGTCACAAACAAATCGGACATTGATGGCAAAATAGTTCATTCTGTGACGTGTGCAGGCATCCATTTTAAGAAACAGAAAGCGTCCCTTGAGAGTTTTTTTAAGTTCTTCCTTTTGTTTAAAAGCTTCTTCGATTACTAATTTTCTAATACTCTCTCTCTCCAGAGAAACACCAAGCTTGCGGGCCTTTACCCCATTCAGACACATAAAAGCTGGTCGTGAAAATAATGAAATCGGCACACTATCCTTTACAACAAGCTCTATGATCTGTTTTTTAAATTTATCTACTGTCATTGTCACAGTAACTTGGTCACTGACAAAATATCTTGCAACTGATGGCTGCAAAGTTCTCTGCTCCTTTGTTTGGCTGGAAGAGCTGGGCACTGGTTCATTGGTTTGGATGCAGTCTTTCTCATCCACTGCTTTCAGTACTTCTGGATGAAAGCGCTGTAAATGTCTCTTTAGATTAGAAGCTCTGGTAGGAGCATTTTTATCTTTGCCTGAATATGCACTGATCTTGGCTTCACAGCATTTGTTTTCGTCTGGATCATTTGTCATACACTGACAGGCATAATGTTTTCTATCTTGAGTGATGGTGAAATGTTCAAATACAGCTGATTTAATGTGACGCTTCTTTGACATTCTCAGGTTTTTAATTCTGGGTTCACAATCCAAATGACAATTGTTTTTCCTAAAAACAATTGTACAAAATTAATGCCAGGTCGTACAACTGATATAGTGGTCAGTAATACTGTTATTCCTCATGTACTCACAGTTAACTGATGCAAAGTTTGTTGAAAGGATAATACTTCTTACAGTCTTCCTCTTCTGAGAAGCAGCTGTGAGATGCTTGGAAGACGCACACCTAGTAAACATCTAGTCTAGAGGAGGAGCTATAGTACTAAGAATTTGCAACACATTTTCAGTTTCATACATTGTAAGTAGGGGGTTGGGGCAGCATGAGGTTAACCAAGTATAAGATTAGATAAGGGCAGTGGAGAACAGTGACAAACAAGAAGTAAGAAATGTCTCTATCTCCAGCAGAACTGCTTATCACTGTTGTTCATAGTTTGATAGAACATATATATTTGAGTAACATTTATAAAATTCATATGAAAGTTCAATTATGAAATATTAATACATTTTTTTTTAAAGCTGGAGTCGGTACATTTCTACCGACTCCGACCAAAACTAACTCCGACTCCACAGCCCTGGTGCCCATAGCACACACTGTATACCATGCTGCCCCCATACATGACTGTGCCCATAGCACACTGCATACCCGCTGCCCCATACATGACAGTGCCCATAGCACACTGTATTCCACGCTGCCTCATACATGACAGTGCCCATAGCACACACTGTATACCGCGCTGCCCCCATACATGACTGTGCCCATAGCACACACTGTATACCGCGCTGCCCCCATACAGGTCTGTGCCCATAGCACAGACTGTATACCGCGCTGCCCCATACATGTCTGTGCCCATAGCACACACTGTATACCGCGCTGCCCCCATAAATGACTGTGCCCATAGCACACGGTATACAGCGCTGCCCCCATACATGACTGTGCCCATAGAACACATATATACAACGCTGCCCCCATACATGACTGTGTCCATAGCACACACTGTATACTGCGCTGCCCCCATACATGACAGTGCCCATAGCACACACTGAACAGCGCTGCCCCCATACATGACTGTGCCCATAGCACACATTGTATACCGCGCTGTCCCCATACATGACAGTGCCCATAGCACACACTGTATACTGCGCTGCCCCCATACATGACAGTGCCCATAGCACACACTATATACTGCGCTTCACCATACATGACTGTGCCCATAGCACACATTGTATACCGCGCTGTCCCCATACATGACAGTGCCCATAGCACACACTGAATACAGCGCTGCCCCCATACATGACTGTGCCCATAGCACACATTGTATACGCGCTGTCCCCATAAATGACTGTGCCCATAGCACACACTGTATACAGCGCTGCCCCCATACAGGACTGTGCCCATAGCACACACTGTATACCGCGCTGCCCCCATACATGACTGTGCCCATACCACACACTGTATACAGCGCTGCCCCATACATGACTGTGCCCATAGCACACACTGTATACAGCGCTGCCCCCATACATGACTGTGCCCATAGCACACACTGTATACTGCGCTGCCCCCATACATGACTGTGCCCATAGCACACACTGTATACTGCGCTGCCCCCATACATGACTGTGCCCATAGCACACACTGTATACTGCGCTGCCCCATACATGACTGTGCCCATAGCACACACTGTATACTGCGCTGCCCCCATACATGTCTGTGCCCATAGCACACACTGTATACCGCGCTGCCCCCATAAATGACTATGCCCATAGCACACGGTATACAGCGCTGCCCCCATACATGACTGTGCCCATAGAACACAATATATACAACGCTGCCCCCATACATGACTGTGTCCATAGCACACACTGTATACTGCGCTGCCCCCATACATGACAGTGCCCATAGCACACACTGAACAGCGCTGCCCCCATACATGACTGTGCCCATAGCACACATTGTATACCGCGCTGCCCCCATACATGACAGTGCCCATAGCACACACTATATACTGCGCTTCCCCATACATGACTGTGCCCATAGCACACATTGTATACCGCGCTGTCCCCATACATGACAGTGCCCATAGCACACACTGAATACAGCGCTGCCCCCATACATGACTGTGCCCATAGCACACATTGTATACCGCGCTGTCCCCATAAATGACTGTGCCCATAGCACACACTGTATACAGCGCTGCCCCCATACAGGACTGTGCCCATAGCACACACTGTATACCGCGCTGCCCCCATACATGACTGTGCCCATACACACACTGTATACAGCGCTGCCCCATACATGACTGTGCCCATAGCACACACTGTATACAGCGCTGCCCCCATACATGACTGTGCCCATAGCACACACTGTATACTGCGCTGCCCCCATACATGACTGTGCCCATAGCACACACTGTATACTGCGCTGCCCCCATACATGACTGTGCCCATAGCACACACTGTATACTGCGCTGCCCCCATACATGACAGTGCCCATAGCACACACTGTATACTGCGCTGCCCCCATACATGACTGTGCCCATAGCACACACTGTATACAGCGCTTCCCCATACATAACTGTGCCCATAGCACACACTGTATACAGCGCTGCCCCCATACATGACTGTGCCCATAGCACACACTGTATACTGCGCTGCCCCCATACATGACTGTGCCCATAGCACGCACTGTATACAGCGCTGCCCCATACATGACTGTGCCCATAGCACGCACTGTATACAGCGCTGCCCCCATACATGACAGTGCCCATAGCACGCATTGTATACGCGCTGTCCCCATACATGACAGTGCCCATAGCACACACTGTATACTGCGCTGCCCCCATACATGTCTGTGCCCATAGCACACACTGTATACCGCGCTGCCCCCATAAATGACTGTGCCCATAGCACACGGTATACAGCGCTGCCCCCATACATGACTGTGCCCATAGAACACAATATATACAACGCTGCCCCCATACATGACTGTGTCCATAGCACACACTGTATACTGCGCTGCCCCCATACATGACAGTGCCCATAGCACACACTGAATACAGCGCTGCCCCCATACATGACTGTGCCCATAGCACACATTGTATACCGCACTGTCCCCATACATGACTGTGCCCATAGCACACATTGTATACTGCGCTGCCCCCATACATGACAGTGCCCATAGCACACACTATATACTGCGCTTCCCCATACATGACTGTGCCCACAGCACACACTGTATACAGCGCTGCCCCCATACATGACTGTGCCCATAGCACACACTGTATACTGCGCTGCCCCCCATACATGACTGTGCCCATAGCACGCACTGTATACAGCGCTGCCCCATACATGACTGTGCCCATAGCACACACTGTATACAGCGATTCCAAATACATGACTGTGCCCATAGCACACACTGTATACAGCGCTTCCCCATACATGACTGTGCCCATAGCACACACTGTATACAGCGCTTCCCCATACATGACTGTGCCCATAGCACACACTGTATACAGCGCTGCCCCCATACATGACTGTGCCCATAGCACACACTGTATACAGCGCTGCCCCCATACATGACTGTGCCCATAGCACACACTGTATACTGCGCTGCCCCCATACATGACTGTGCCCATAGCACACACTGTATACAGCGCTGCCCCATACATGATTGTGCCCATAGCACACACTGTATACAGCGCTGCCCCATACATGACTGTGCCCATAGCACACACTGTATACCACGCTGCCCCCATAAATGACTGTGCCCATAGCACACAATGTATACAGCGCTGCCCCCATACAGGACTGTGCCCATAGCACACACTGTATACCGCGCTGCCCCCATACATGACTGTGCCCATACCGCACACTGTATACAGCGCTGCCCCATACATGACTGTGCCCATAGCACACACTGTATACAGCGCTGCCCCCATACATGACTGTGCCCATAGCACACACTGTACACTGCGCTGCCCCCATACATGACTGTGCCCATAGCACACATTGTATACTGCGCTGCCCCATACATGACTGTGCCCATAGCACACACTGTATACTGCGCTGCCCCCATACATGACAGTGCCCATAGCACACACTGTATACTGCGCTGCCCCATACATGACTGTGACCATACCACACACTGTATACAGCGCTTCCCCATACATAACTGTGCCCATAGCACACACTGTATACAGCGCTGCCCCCATACATGACTGTGCCCATAGCACGCACTGTATACTGCGCTGCCCCCATACATGACTGTGCCCATAGCACGCACTGTATACAGCGCTGCCCCATACATGACTGTGCCCATAGCACGCACTGTATACAGCGCTGCCCCCATACATGACAGTGCCCATAGCACGCATTGTATACCGCGCTGTCCCCATACATGACAGTGCCCATAGCACACACTGTATACTGCGCTGCCCCCATACATGACAGTGCCCATAGCACACACTATATACTGCGCTTCCCCATACACGACTGTGCCCATAGCACACACTGTATACAGCGCTGCCCCCATACATGACTGTGCCCATAGCACACACTGTATACCGCGCTGCCCCCATACATGACTGAGCCCATAGCACACACTGTATACAGCGCTGCCCCCATACATGACTGTGCCCATAGCACACACTGTATACTGCGCTGCCCCCATACATGACTGTGCCCATAGCACACACTGTATACTGCGCTGCCCCCATACATGACTGTGCCCATACCACACACTGTATACAGCGCTGCCCCATACATGACTGTGCCCATAGCACACACTGTATACAGCGATTCCAAATACATGACTGTGCCCATAGCACACACTGTATACAGCGCTTCCCCATACATGACTGTGCCCATAGCACACACTGTATACAGCGCTTCCCCATACATGACTGTGCCCATAGCACACACTGTATACAGCGCTGCCCCCATACATGACTGTGCCCATAGCACACACTGTATACAGCGCTGCCCCCATACATGACTGTGCCCATAGCACACACTGTATACTGCGCTGCCCCCATACATGACTGTGCCCATAGCACACACTGTATACAGCGCTGCCCCCATACATGACTGTGCCCATAGCACACACTGTATACAGCGATTCCCCAATACATGACTGTGCCCATAGCACACACTGTATACAGCGCTTCCCCATACATGATGTGCCCATAGCACACACTGTATACAGCGCTTCCCCATACATGACTGTGCCCATAGCACACACTGTATACAGCGCTGCCCCCATACATGACTGTGCCCATAGCACACAATGTATACAGCGCTGCCCCCATACATGACTGTGCCCATAGCACACACTGTATACGCGCTGCCCCCATACATGACTGTGCCCATAGCACACACTGTATACAGCGCTGCCCCCATACATGATGTGCCCATAGCACACACTGTATACAGCGCTGCCCCATACATGACTGTGCCCATAGCACACACTGTATACGCGCTGCCCCCATACATGACTGTGCCCATAGCACACACATGTATACCGCGCTGCCCCCATACAGACTGTGCCCATAGCACACACTGTATACGCGCTGCCCCATACATGACTGGCCCATAGCACACACTGTATACTGCGCTGCCCCCATACATGACTGTGCCCATACACACACTGTATACTGCGCTGCCCCATACATGACTGTGCCCATAGCACACACTGTATACAGCGTTCCAATACATGACTGTGCCCATAGCACACACTGTATACATGCGCTTCCCCATACATGACTGTGCCCATAGCACACACTGTATACTGCGCTTCCCCATACATGACTGTGCCCATACACACACTGTATACAGCGCTCCCCATACATGACTGTGCCCATAGCACACACTGTATACAGCGTTCCCATACATGACTGTGCCCATAGCACACACTGTATACAGCGCTGCCCCATACATGACTGTGCCCATAGCACACACTGTATACATGCGCTGCCCCATACAGGACTGTGCCCATAGCACACACTGTATACAGCGCTGCCCCATACATGACTGTGCCCATAGCACACACTGTATCTGCGCTGCCCCATACATGACTGTGCCCATAGCACACACTGTATACAGCGCTTCCCCATACATGACTGTGCCCATAGCACACACTGTATACAGCGCTGCCCCCATACATGACTGTGCCCATAGCACACACTGTATACTGCGCTGCCCCCATACAGGACTGTGCCCATAGCACACACTGTATACAGCGCTGCCCCCATACATGACTGTGCCCATAGCACACACTGTATGCTGCGCTGCCCCCATACATGACTGTGCCCATAGCACACACTGTATACAGCGCTGCCCCCATACATGACTGTGCCCATAGCACTGAGGGCAGGCTGCACACGTCCAGCACGGTGGTAGTGCAGGCACTGCACTCACACACAGGACTATGAAGCGCTACACAGAGAGCCGCGTCCTTCCTGACTCTTACGTCACCGTTTCCTCACACTAGCAGTATATGCGGGGATGCGTCAGTGACGTCCTCTGGTGTCTCCGTGCTCAGGACACGGCCCATATACTCACTTTGCCACACTATGGATTTCAGTCCCATATCAGACGCCATATTCCCTGCCAGAACAATCGTCACTAGCAGCGAACTCCTATCTACAGTCAGTCCTGGGCCTGCGGGAAGTAACTGAAGTGACGGGAAGACACGTCACAACCCAGCTCTTCAGTCCTGTCTGTAAATGAGGGCTCCAACAAAATGGCGGCCGCGAGTTGCCGCCCACGCGTCAGCTTGTGCCGGGGACCAGAGCCGTTATCCTGCCGCCTCACGCACAGCTTCTTCCACAACACGCCGTCACCAGCAGCCAGCAGGACGTGCAGTCAGCGCTGTCCTTCCAAGAACCAGGACGTTTTGATCCGTCCTTTCATACAGGGCTGATGTTTTATGAGTTGTAGAACTGATTGACATCTATTTCACCTTACAGTGTACTGGAAAAGAGGAACATAAGGGCCCATGAGGGGAACTGGCGAAAAAAAACAGTTTTTTTACTGTTTGACACCACAGTCACACTATCAGTAATTGGTCATTATTTTCCATCAGTATTTGTAAGCCAAAACCGGGAGTGGGTGATAAATACAAAAGTGGTGACATGTTTCTATCAGGGCCGGCAGACCAGGCAGCTGCCTCGGGCCTCCACTCCCCCAGTGGTCCCCAGCCAGTGGCGTGCCACTAATAGCACATCACGCAGCTGCTATGGGGCCCGTGGATCAGGGGGGGCCGCCAGCACCAACTACCCCCGTCGCCACATTGATCTATTCCAGCGTCATGAGGACGCTGGTACAGTTCAAAGCAATGATGGAGGAGATAGCGTCATATGACGCTCCCTCTCCCATTATTCGCCTCTGATACTACGGGTGCGCGATGACGTCACTTTGTCGCGCACCCACTGTGTGCTGGGTTAGGTCACAGCGGCCGCCATATTAATGGAGCCTGTGGCGGCAGCGGGGAACAGGTGGCTATGGAGGGTGTATTCTCACCTCTCCGTTCCCCCTTTAGGCCACTTTCACACTTCAGTCGTACGACATCAGTTAAAATCCGCCAAAGGGTGAAAAAAGCGGATGCAAACGGATCAGTTTTCTGACGGATACGTCATGAACTTTTCAACCCGGAAAATGCATTGTACGCATGTCTGGCACGGAGGAGAGAGACCAGAATGGAATTTCCCATTTTTTGGCAGAGGAGAACGGTTCCGCTGGCGGATTCCGCCAAAAACGGATCAAGACCCATAGGCGTCTATTATGCAAATCAGCGGACGTGGCGGATCCGTCATGGTCCACCTTTTTGACGCACACAAAAAACGTTGCAGAGGACGTTTTCAGAAACCGACGGACGCCAAAATAATGGCGGATCTGTCATTTGACGGATCTAACGGACGACCAAACGTAAAAATCCGTCACTAATGCAAGTCAATGGGAAAAAAGCGGATCCGCCAAAAAAACTGGCGGATCTGTTTTTTTTACACTTTGACGGATTTTGACTGACGTCGCACAACTGAAGTGTGAAAGAGGCCTTAGGAGCTGGCAAGGGGCGCGTGGAATGAGCCGCCCGGGAGAGGGATGCTGCAGCGGCTCAGCCATCTGGAGGATCCAGGGATGAACGGTGTACAGGAGCGGCAGCACTGCAGTGAGTTATGTCTGCTGCTCATGTGTCGCCGTCCTTGGTCCCCGACCCCCTGTGACACCAGCACCTTTTCCTATATGCTCTGCCCTTGCTACCTGCTCTCCCGTGCCCCATGTCCTCTTAGGTCCCCAGCCGGTTCAGGTCATTGTGCTCCTCAGGGTCCACGTACGCTCCTTGTCCCTCCTCCCCTGGTTCCCCAGTGCTCCCCATCTCCCATGCCCCGAGTCCTCCTGCAGCCCCATGCATTCCCTGCCCCTTGTCCCCGTGTAACCCTTCTGCCATGCTCTCAAGTCTCCCCTGCATCCCCTTGTTCCCCCCCATCTCTCGTCCCCTTGCGACCCTTTCTCACCGTGTGTCCCCATTGTACCCTGTCCTTGTAATCCCTGTGCTCCCTTCTTCCCTGTTCCCAAGTCTCCCCCCCGTCTTCCCCTGACCCCCCGCAGCCCCGTCTCCCGGTGCACCCCTATCTACTCTGCCCTCAGAGTCCCCTTGTGTCCTCTTGTGCCTATCTACCTTTCCCCTAGAGGGGTATTATATTCTATGGGGGGGTACATTATATTCTATGGGGAGGTAACATAGTAACATAGTTATTAAGGTTGAAGGAAGACTTTAAGTCCATTTAGTTCAACCCATATCCTATCCTAACCTGCCCTAACATGTTGATCCAGAGGAAGGCAAAAAAAAAACCCAAGTGGCAAACAGTAAGCTTCACATTGGAGAAAAAAATTCCTTCCCGACTCCACATACGGCAATCAGACTAGCTCCCTGGATCAACGCAGTATCTAGGAAACTAGTGAATATAGCCTGTAATATTATACTTTTCAAGAAAGGCATCCAGTCCCTTCTTAAATTTTAGTAAGGAATCACTCATTACAACATTAGACGGCAGAGAGTTCCATAGTCTCACTGCTCTTACAGTAAAGAATCTGCGTCTGTGATTATGACTAAGGCCGGCGTCACACTGGCGACAGAATCGGACGACTGCAATGCGATGAAAAATCGTATTGCAGTCTGCCCTATGTTAATCTATGGAGCAGCTCCCAGTATCCGTTATTTTGTGGTCCGTTTTAAACGTCCGTGAGCAATCGCAGCATGCTGCGATTGTCACCGATTGTGGGTCGACAATCGCCAATGCAAGTGTATGGGAGCGATGAAAAATCGGATTACAAACGGACTGCATGTGTGACTTGCGATGAAGTCGCTTCGGTGTCCTTTAGAAAAGCCGGCAATTCATCCCCGGCTATACTGTAAAATCACACTGACAGCTTTAATAAAGACTAGAAAGAATAGATATACACACATAGAATACATATATATATATAATATATATATATATATATATATATATATGTAATTGTGACATGTATATATATATATATTTATTTCCTAGACTTCTACATACTGTAATAGCCGCAAATTCAATTGCCGGCTTCTGTGAAATCACAGAAGCCGACATGAAATGATACATTGTTTCCACACAGTTAACCATGTCATTTCCTGTATTTTGATATTTGTTTAGAACTTACAATTACATGAGTGTATTTGTGCTAAATTTCAGACATGTAGGGGTTAATTAAAGGTGTAAATTCGTTGACAAAAAAATGCGTGGGCTCCCGCTGTATTTTCTCCACCAGACAGACAAAGCAAGCGAGTGGGGGCAGATAATAATAGCCTAGGGAGGGTACTTTTTTTTGTGCCCCCCCTGGCTACTAACATCTGTCCCCAGAGACCCCAGAAAGGGCAAATCTATAATTAGATTCGCCCTTTCTGGCACTTTGCCCGTCTATTCCCATTGCCCTGTAGCGGTGGCAAATGGGTTAATAATCTTACCTTAATGTCACCTTAGTATTGAAAGGTGACCTTAAGGCAGGTTAATAATTGAGAGCTGTCAATTAGACAACTATCAATTATTAATCCTATTGAAGTAAATAAAAAAAACAGACACATTAATAAAAATTAATTTTAATGAAATAAAAACACATTTTTTTTACCATCTTTTATTTTACACTTAATCCGTGCGAAGCCATTGATCTCCTAAAATAAAGAAAAAAAAATAAAACAACATTATTCTTACCTATTTCGCCGATCTGTCATGTCCCACGCTGTAATCCTTCACAAAGGGTTAACTAGCTTTGAGCCAAGCAGTGCAAGTAATCCTGCATGCTCAGCTCAAAGCTCCTGAATGAATAAGTTCCTCTCCTGGCGACAGGAGAGGATGTGTTTAATGAATGAAGCTTAATTGATTGTGTCCACTTTCCCTTTAGGTCAGGTCACTAAAGTTAAATTGCCAATAAATCAATTAAGCTCCATTCATGAATCACTTCCTCTACTTTCTGTGGTAGAGGAACTTATTCATTCAGGGGTTTACAGCTAGGAGACAGAATTATCTCTCTGCTCACTGTAACCTCTTAACCCTTTCTGATGGATTACAGCGTGGGACCTGACTGTACATCGGATTGGTAAGTATGATTTTGCTTTTTTATTTTATTTTTATTACAGGAAATGGTTTTAGCAGGAAAATAAAATATTGTCAAAAACTGTGTGATTATTTCATTAAAATTCTTTTTTATTAAACTGTGTGTGTTTGATTTTTCTTTCATACAATAGGATTAATAATTGATAGTTGTCTAATTGACAGCTCTCAATTATTAACCTGCCTTAAGGTCACCTTTCAATACTAAGGTGACATTAAGGTAAGATTATTAACCATTCGCCACCGCTACAGGGCAATGGGAATAGACGGGCAAAGTGCCAGAAAGGGCGAATCTAATTATAGATTTGCCCTTTCTGGGGTGTCTGGGGGCAGATGTTAGTAGCCAGGGGGGGCACAAAAAAATGTACCCTCCCTAGGCTATTATTATCTGCCCCCACTCGCTTGCTTTGTCTGTCTGGTGGAGAAAATACAGCGGGAGCCCACGCATTTTTTTGTCAACGAATTTACACCTTTAATTAACCCCTACATGTCTGAAATTTTGCACAAATACACTCATGTAATTGTAAGTTCTAAACAAATATCAAACTACAGGAAATGACATGGTTAACTGTGTGGAAACAATGTATCATTTCATGTCGGCTTCTGTGATTTCACAGAAGCCGGCAATTGAATTAGCGGCTATAACAGTATGTAGAAGTCTAGGAACTATAAATATATGTATATATACATGTCACAATGACATGTATATATATATATATATATATATATATATATATATATATATGTGTTCTATGTGTATATATCTATTCTTTTTTTTGTGATTGAAATACTATTCTTTTGGATCCATTATATGTCAGTTTTGCAAGCCTGCGAGAAATTCTCGCAAGTCGGATGAAAATCGGATGTTACAAGGTACACACACATGCGACTAAATCGCATCTTTGAAGGAAAATCGGATGCCAGAAGGATGTGTGATGTTTGCATTTTTATCCGACAATCGACCGTCTAAAACGGACCGATTTTTTGTCGTTGTGTGTGACGCCGGCCTAAACCTTTCCTCCAGACGTAGAGGATGCCCCCTTGTCCCCATCAGAGGTCTAAGGCCGGCGTCACACACAACGACAAAAAAATCGGTCCGTTTTAGACGGTCGATTGTCGGATCAAAATGCAAACATCACACATCCTTCTGGCATCCGATTTTCCTTCAAAGATGCGATTTAGTCGCATGTGTGTGTACCTTGTAACATCCGATTTTCATCCGACTTGCGAGAATTTCTCGCAGGCTTGCAAAACTGACATATAATGGATCCAAAAGAATAGTATTTCAATCACAAAAAAAAGAATAGATATATACACATAGAACACATATATATATATATATATATATATATACATGTCATTGTGACATGTATATATACATATATTTATAGTTCCTAGACTTCTACATACTGTTATAGCCGCTAATTCAATTGCCGGCTTTTGTGAAATCACAGAAGCCGACATGAAATGATACATTGTTTCCACACAGTTAACCATGTCATTTCCTGTATTTTGATATTTGTTTAGAACTTACAATTACATGAGTGTATTTGTGCAAAATTTCAGACATGTAGGGGTTAATTAAAGGTGTAAATTCGTTGAAAAAAAATGCGTGGGCTCCCGCTGTATTTTCTCCACCAGACAGACAAAGCAAGCGAGTGGGGGCAGATAATAACAGCCTAGGGAGGGTACATTTTTTTGATGCCCCCCCTGGCTACTAACATCTGCCCCCAGACACCCCAGAAAGGGCAAATCTATAATTAGATTCGCCCTTTCTGGCACTTTGCCCGTCTATTCCCATTGCCCTGTAGCGGTGGCGAATGGGTTAATAATCTCACCTTAATGTCACCTTAGTATTGAAAGGTGACCTTAAGGCAGGTTAATAATTGAGAGCTGTCAATTAGACAAATATCAATTATTAATCCTATTGTATGATAGAAAAATCAAACACACACAGTTTAATAAAAAAGAAGTTTAATGAAATAATCACACAGTTTTTGACAATATTTTATTTTCCTGCTAAAACCATTTCCTGTAATAAAAATAAAATAAAAAAGCAAAATGATTCTTACCAATCCGATGTACAGTCAGGTCCCACGGTGTAATCCATCAGAAAGGGTTAACAGGTTACAGGTCGCAGAGAGCTAATAATGCTGTCTAAGTACTGCCACACTAAACAATCCGCTAGCGATCACGTAACGAGCATACTAATGCGATCGCTAGCGGGATTGTTTCTTATCGCTAAATGCTGCCACATTTAGCGATATAGTTAACGAGCTATCGCCGTTAGCGATCTCTTAACGACTTTGGGTACAAGTACCGCTAAATCGCTAAGAAAAGGTGCCACACAGCGATTAAATACTTACCCAGCGGGAGCGCCGACGAGAAAATAGGGTCCGGAGCGATTCCAGCGACGAGCGAGATCACAGCAGGAAGCTCGTCGCTGGAAGCTGCCGCACTGAACAATATCGCTAACGGGATCGCTAAATAGTGACGTTTTTTAGCGATCCCGTTAGCGATATTGTTTAGTGTGGCATACCCTTCAGACCTGTATTCCCTGAATGAATAAGTTACTCTCCCAGCGAAAGGAGAAGAATAGATTCATGAATGGAGCTTAATTGATTTATTACAACTTTCACTTGAGTGACCTGACCTAAGGTGAAAGTGGATACAATCAATTAAGCTTCATTCATGAATCACATCCTCTCCTGTCGGCAGGAGATAAGCTAATTCATTCAGGAGCTATCAGATGAGCACGTAGGATTACTTGCGCTGCTTATCTGATTGCTAGTAGTTAACCCTTTGTGAAGGATTACATCGTGGGACGTGACAGATTGCCAGATAGGTAAGAATAATGTTGTTTTATTATTTTATATTTATTTTAGAAGAACAATGGCTTCGAACGGATTAAGACTTAAATAAAAGATGGTCAAAAATATGTGTTTTTATTTCATTAAAATTATTTATTCTTAAAGTGTGTGTGTTTTTTTATTTACTTCAATAGGATTAATAATTTATATTTGTCTAATTGACAGCTCTCAATTATTAACCTGCCTTAAGGTCACCTTTCAATACTAAAGTGACATTAAGGTGAGATTATTAACCCATTCGCCACCGCTACAGGGCAATGGGAATAGACGGGCAAAGTGCCAGAAAGGGCGAATCTAATTATAGATTTGCCCTTTCTGGGGTGTCTGGGGGCAGATGTTAGTAGCCAGGGGGGGCACAAAAAAAAGTACCCTCCCTAGGCTATTATTATCTGCCCCCACTCGCTTGCTTTGTCTGTCTGGTGGAGAAAATACAGCGGGAGCCCACGCATTTTTTTGTCAACGAATTTACACCTTTAATTAACCCCTACATGTCTGAAATTTAGCACAAATACACTCATGTAATTGTAAGTTCTAAACAAATATCAAAATACAGGAAATGACATGGTTAACTGTGTGGAAACAATGTATCATTTCATGTCGGCTTCTGTGATTTCACAAAAGCCGGCAATTGAATTTGCGGCTATTACAGTATGTAGAAGTCTAGGAAATATAAATATATATATATATATATATATACACATGTCACAATTACATATATATATATATATAATAATAATAATAATCTTTATTTATATAGCGCCATCATATTCCGCAGCGCTTTACAGTTTAACAGTTTCAAAACACAAGTCATAAGTCACAACGTTAACAATACAGTAATTAAAGCAAAATAAGACGGCCCTGCTCGTGAGAGCTTACAATCTACAATGAGGTGGGGGAGATACAAAATACAGGTGTGTATATACAATGGTGCATTTACAATGATGGTCCAGCCATCTTAAGGGAGTGAGGGATGGATGGAGATAGTGAATGGGCTACACACACACACACACTTACACATAGAATGACTTTGATTAGTGAATGTGATAGGCCGCTCTGAACAGATGTGTTTTGAGGGAGCGCCTGAAACCATGCAAATTGTGGATAGTCCTAATTTCTTGGTGTAGAGCATTCCAGAGGATTGGCGCAGCGCGGGAGAAGTCTTGGAGTCGGGAGTGGGAGGTACGGATTAGTGCAGAGGTTAGTCGAAAGTCATTTGCAGAGCGCAGCAGTCGGTTAGGCCGATAGATAGAAATGAGGGAGGAGATGTAGGGGGGTGCTGCAGTGTGGAGAGCTTTGTGGGTGAGAACAAGTACTTTGAATTGGATCCTATAATGAATGGGCAGCCAGTGTAAGGACTGGCGAAGAGCGGACGCGTCCGAGTACCGATTAGCCAGATGGATAACCCTGGCTGCTGCATTAAGGATGGACTGGAGAGGGGATAGTCGAGTAATGGGGAGGCCAAGTAATAGAGCGTTACAGTAGTCCAGGCGGGAGTGGATCAATGCTACAGTGAGGGTTTTTGTTGTTTCCATGGTGAGAAAAGGGCGGATTCTAGAGATGTTCTTTAGGTGTAGGCGGCAAGAGCGGGCAAGAGATTGTATATGGGAGGTGAAGGAGAGATTGGTATCAAACATAACACCCAGACAGCGAGCCTGCTGCCGGGGTGTTATTATGGTGCCGCCCACTGAGAGGGAAATGTCAGATTTAGGGAGGTTAGTAGACGGCGGGAGCAGAAGAAGTTCAGTTTTGGAGAGGTTGAGTTTCAGATAGAGAGCAGACATGATGTTGGAGACTGCGGACAGACAGTCGGTGGCGTTCTGTAGTACAGCGGGGGTAAGGTCGGGGATGACGTGTATAATTGTGTGTCATCAGCACAAAGATGGTACTGAAAGCCAAATCTGCTGATGGTCTGTCCAATTGGGGCGGTGTAGAGAGAGAAGAGAAGGGGGCCAAGGACTGAGCCCTGGGGTACACCGACAGTGAGAGGGAGAGGAGATGAAGTGGAGCCAGAGAACGAAACACTAAAGGAGCGGTCAGAAAGATAGGAGGAGAACCAGGAGAGAACAGTGTCCTTAATACCTAGAGAGTGGAGCCTGGACAGTAGGAGACGGTGGTCAACCGTGTCGAAAGCTGCAGAAAGGTCGAGTAGAATGAGCAGAGAGTGGTTGCCGTTACGTTTTGCTGTCAGAAGGTCATTGGTCACTTTGATGAGTGCAGTTTCAGTCGAATGTAGGGGTCGGAAGCCGGACTGTGAAGGGTCTAGGAGGGAGTGAGTGGAGAGGTAACGGGTGAGGCGGGAGTAGACTAGGCGCTCCAAAAGTTTGGAGATGAAGGGGAGATTGGAGACCGGTCTGTAGTTGTTTGTGCAGGAAGGGTCAAGAGCGGGTTTCTTTAGTAGTGGAGTAATGATGGAGTGTTTGAAGGAGGATGGGAAAATGCCAGAGGAGAGTGAGAGATTGAAGATTGTAGTTAGGTGAGTTGTGACAACAGGAGAAAGAGACTGGAGGAGATGTGAGGGGATGTGGTCGGTAGTGCATGTAGTCGGACGAGAGGAAGAGAGGAGTCTGGAGACTTCTTCTTCTGTGATGGGATCAAATGTGGAAATTGAGCCAGGGGAAATGCAGGGTGGGATGGGAGTCACAGCACTTGGTGGTTGAGAGCAGATTTCCTGACGGATAGTATCTATTTTTTCTATAAAGTGGGAGGCCAGGTCATAAGCACAAATGTCTGTGATAGGGGCTTGTGCTTTTGGCCTGAGGAGGGAGTGAAAAGTGTCAAAAAGTTTCTTGGGGTTGTTGGCTAGTGAGGAGATCAGTGTGGTGAAGTAGGTCTGTTTGGCGAGGTGAAGGGCAGCATTATAAGTTCTTAACATGAATTTAAAGTGGATGAAGTCTTCTGGTGTGCGGGTTTTTCTCCATAGGCGTTCAGCACTCCTAGAGCATCGCTGGAGAAGGTGAGTTTGCGATGTGAGCCAGGGCTGTTTTACTGTGTGTTTGGAAGTTCTGAGGGTGAGCGGTGCTACTTGGTCAAGGGTGCTTCTAAGAGTGTCATTGTAGTGCTGAACAGCCAGATTAGGACAGAAAAAGAGGAGATTGGGGACAGCGAAGAGTGTAGGGAGTCTGAAAGTGTCTGAGGGTTAATGGCTTGCAGATTTCTGAATGTGCGGTAGGTAGGAGTTCGCTGGGGTGGTGGAGGATTTGTGAGCGTGAAGGAGAGAATGTTGTGGTCAGATAATGGAAGCGGTGAGTTATTTAGGTGGGAAATTGAACAGAGGCGGACAAAGACCAGGTCAAGGGTGTTGCCATCCTTGTGTGTCTCAGAGGTTGAAAGCTGTGAGAGGCCTAGAGAAGTGGTTAGTGATGGAAGCTGAGATGCAGATGTGGAAGTAGGACTGTTAATGGGGATGTTGAAGTCTCCAAGGATAAGGGTTGGTAGTTCTGAGGACATGAAGTGCGGCAGCCAGGCTGAGAAGTGGTCAAGGAACTGGGTAGATGAGCCTGGGGGCCGATATATGACCGCTATTCTGAGGGAGAGGGGATGGAAGAGCCTGATGGTGTGGACCTCAAAAGAAGGGAATGAGAGTGATGGAATTGGGGGGATGACCTGGAAAGTGCATTGTGGGGACAGGAGTATGCCAACTCCACCACCATGTCTGTTTGTGGGTCTCGGGGAATGGGAGAACTGTAAGCCACCATAGGAAATGGCAGCAGGGGAGACCGTGTCAGAATCCTGAATCCAGGTTTCAGCGAGGACCAACAGATGAAGAGAGTTGTTCAGAAAGTAGTTGTGCAGGAAAGATAGTTTATTGCATGCAGACCTTGGATTCCAGAGGGCACAGTTGAAAGAAGGAGATGAGGGAGTGCAAGTAATATTAACAAGATTATTATGGTTTCGAAATGAGGTAGGGTAGGGATTGAGGTTGGGGGATGGACCAGGGTTGGGGGAGATGTCCCCTGAAATCAGTAGGAGTAGGAAGATAAAGAGCAGGTAGTTGTTGGATTTATAAATAGGTTTTTTCTGAGATATGTTTGGGCAAGATGGGCTGAGTTTTCTTAGGAAGGTGAGGAGTACATGGGAACTGTACATGGGAGAGGGAAGTATGGAGGGGCTGATGTATATGAGTCGTGATGGAGGGGGGATGGGGCAGTGAATGTGGATGGCAAGGGAACACAGGAGGATAGAGATAAAGAACATAATTTAAAAGAAAGCAAAGTGTGGGCTACCTGATTCCTGCCCTGATTAACTGCCATGGATAACTGCCTTTTACTCGATGCTTGTCTTTCGTGATGCTTTGCTTTCTGTGATGGTGCGCCCCCTTACTGCGTGCGCCCCTTAGACTACTCCTAAATATATAGTCCACACTACAGGGTCAGGAAAGTGGGATTGTGGGGGCTGTTTTGGGATAATTTGCCAGCTGGGGCCAGCACACCAGGGGGTGGTTAGATCATCAAAGGCAACCTAGCAACATCTATATGCTTTACCACCTTCCACCTGATAGGATCTAGAGAGGCCCAAGTCACAGGATATAAAGCAGTAAGTATTTTAAACACAGTGCAAAAATGAATTATTCCAAAGCCTTATTAACAGGCACATTAAACTATGTTGCAAGATGGTAAAGCAGTGCTTGGCAGCAAGTAGAGGTATGGAGTGCACACCATTAATATATAGTGCAGCATTCAACACAGATAGCAGAGGTGGGGATTCTATTCAGCTGTTTGCTTCCACTGAATGCAGTTCATACCATTAATATATAGTGCAGCATTCAACACAGATAGCAGAGGTGGGGATTCTATTCAGCTGTTTGCTTCACTGAATGCAGTTCATACCATTAATATATAGTGCAGCATTCAACACAGATAGCAGAGGTGGGGATTCTATTCAGCTGTTTGCTTCCACTGAATGCAGTTCATACCATTAATATATAGTGCAGCATTCAACACAGATAGCAGAGGTGGGGATTCTATTCAGCTGTTTGCTTCCACTGAATGCAGTTCATACCATTAATATATAGTGCAGCATTCAACACAGATAGCAGAGGTGGGGATTCTATTCAGCTGTTTGCTTCCACTGAATGCAGTTCATACCATTAATATATAGTGCAGCATTCAACACAGATAGCAGAGGTGGGGATTCTATTCAGCTGTTTGCTTCCACTGAATGCAGTTCATACCTGTGTGAAGAGAGAGATGAATATTAATTCCTCGCCATGGATAACTGCCTTTTACTCGATGCTTGTCTTTCGTGATGCTTTTCTTTCTGTGATGCGTGCGCCCCCTTACTGCGTGCGCCCCTTAGACTACTCCTAAATATATAGTCCACACTACAGGGTCAGGAAAGTGGGATTGTGGGGGCTGTTTTGGGATAATTTGCCAGCTGGGGCCAGCACACCAGGGGGTGGTTAGATCATCAAAGGCTACCTGGCAACATCTATATGCTTTAGCACCTTCCACCTGATAGCATCTAGAGAGGCCCCAGTCACCGGGATATAAAGCAGTAAAGGGTATGCCACACTAAACAATATCGCTAACGGGATCGCTAAAAAACGTCACTATTTAGCGATCCCGTTAGCGATATTGTTCAGTGCGGCAGCTTCCAGCGACGAGCTTCCTGCTGTGATCTCGCTCGTCGCTGGAATCGTTCCGGACCCTATTTTCTCATCGGCGCTCCCGCTGGGTAAGTATATATCGCTAGTGTGGCACCTTTTCTTAGCGATTTAGCGGTACTTTTGTACCGCTAAAGTCGTTAAGAAGATCGCTAACGGCGATAGCGTCGTTAACTATATCGCTAAATGTGGCTGCATTTAGCGATATAGAAACAATCCCGCTAGCGATCTCATTAGTATGCAACGCTAACGAGATCGCTAGCGGGATAGCTTAGTGTGGCAGTACCTTAAGTATTTTAAACACAGTGCAAAAATGAATTATTCCAAAGCCTTATTAACAGGCACATTAAACTATGTTGCAAGATGGTAAAGCAGTGCTTGGCAGCAAGTAGAGGTATGGAGTGCACACCATTAATATATAGTGCAGCATTCAACACAGATAGCAGAGGTGGGGATTCTATTCAGCTGTTTGCTTCCACTGAATGCAGTTCATACCATTAATATATAGTGCAGCATTCAACACAGATAGCAGAGGTGGGGATTCTATTCAGCTGTTTGCTTCCACGAATGCAGTTCATACCTGTGTGAAGAGAGAGATGAATATTAATTCCTCGCCATGGATAACTGCCTTTTACTCGATGCTTGTCTTTCGTGATGCTTGCTTTCTGTGATGCTGCGCCCCCTTACTGCGTGCGCCCCTTAAGGTTTTGCCAAAACTAAACAATATCGCTAACGGGATCGCTAAAAAAAACGCACTATTTAGCGATCCCTTAGCGATATTTTTCAGTGCGGCAGCTTCCACGACGAGCTTCCTGCTGTGATCTCGCTCGTCGCTGGAATCGTTCCGACCCTATTTTCCTCGTCGGCGCTCCCCGCTGGGTAAGTATTTAATCCTGTGTGGCAAAACCCTTTTCTTAGCGATTGCGGTACTTTTGTACCGCTAAAGTCGTTAAGAAATCGCTAACGGCGATAGCGTCGTTAACTATATCGCTAAAGTGGGAGCATTTAGGATATAGAAACAATCCCGCTAGCGTCGCATTAGTATGGGGTCGTTATCGTGATCGCTAGCGGATTGTTTAGTGTGGCAGTACCTTTAGACTACTCCTAAATATATAGTCCACACTACAGGGTCAGGAAAGTGGGGTTGGGGGCTGTTTTGGGGTAATTTGCCAGCTGGGGGCCAGCACACCAGGGGGTGGTTAGATCATCAAAGCTACCTGGCAACATCTATATGCTTTAGCACCTTCCACCTGATAGCATCTAAGAGGGCCCAGTCACCGGAAAATAAAGCAGTAAGTATTTTAAAACACAGTGCAAAAATGAATTATTCCAAAGCCTTATTAACAGGCACATTAAACTATGTTGCAAGATGGTAAAGCAGTGCTTGGCAGCAAGTAAGGTATGGAGTGCACACCATTAATATATAGTGCAGCATTCAACACAGATAGCAGAGGTGGGGATTCTATTCAGCGTTTGCTTCCACTGAAAAGCAGTTCAACCATTAATATATAGTGCAGCATTCAACCAGATAGCAAGGTGTGATTCTATTCACGTTTTTCTTCCACGAATGCGTTCATACCATTAATAAGTGCACATTCAACACAGAAGCAGAGGTGGGGATTCTATTCAGCTGTTTCTTCCACTGAAAAGCATTCTACCATTTT
>JARQOD010010763.1:0-26043 GCA_033576555.1 Oophaga sylvatica
CCCAAATGTGCATTCTCCACCCCGACCAGCTCCCCGGGACCTGCCTGAACCATCTACCAGTAAAGGTATGAAAAGAAGCTGCATTGTGTGTGACTGAATTCTTAACTACACCCTGCATCATCACCATAGACTTCCAGGGACCCGTCTCACCTGTGGGAGACTTACCACCCAGCTGCCCCCATAACATCCCCTGCGAAGATCCTCATAGCAGCGCTGGTCCAATTGATCAGATACCACAGGTGGCGTCACAAACTACCTATCCTTATAATCCCCTGTAAATATCCCCCATTGCATGACCGCCAGGGCCACGGACCGAGTCCCGCTGCCAGTGACATCTCCCATGGAAATCAATGGGCTCGGCTCGAGTACCCCATAGCCCTGGTATCCACCATAGTGTGGTGCGCGTCATGTTCTTGGCGTCACTAACAGGATGCGAAACTTGCAATTGTGAGTCCTGTGTGCCTATATTGAACTGTTTGGTGAAAAAGACTGTTTGCTGCATTTGGCGCCAAATACCGCCATTTTACCGCCATATTGGCGCCCTGAGGCGCTGGTGAAGAAGGTGGGCGTGCATTCGTGGGCGTGTACCCCCCCTGAGGCGCGAAAGTTATGGCCGCCCTCTCCAAATGCTACTATAATGTGCGATCCTGCCCCACTGCTAAAGAAATCCGCCTCCTCTTCATCTTCTATGCAAAGAGGAGGAGACGCAAATCCCGCCTCCACGGAAGAGACCAGATTGTTCCTGATGGAAACTACAGTCTGGCCTGGGACGAGATGGCGGAAGGACAGGAGAATCTGTGCAGAGGACCGGAGGCATACAAACCCTGCTTACCGGAA
This sequence comes from Oophaga sylvatica, assembly GCA_033576555.1. Lineage (NCBI taxonomy): Eukaryota > Metazoa > Chordata > Amphibia > Anura > Dendrobatidae > Oophaga > Oophaga sylvatica. The sequence continues at coordinate 838 of JARQOD010010763.1, forward strand.
GATTTACTACCTGTGCCGGAGCTGTCCCCAGATCGGGACACTGACCCCGCTATGCTGGAGCTGCAGAAGGAAAATGCGGTGCTTAAAAGAATGATCCAGCGTCATGCAGATTTACAGGAGACGGAGAGACGCTGGCGTGCCCAGACACAGCGGCTGCTGTGGGACGCAGTGCTCTCTCCCACAAGCATAACGCCGTCTCCTGATTTCCCAAGTTCCCTGCTGAGGAAGGCTAAAGAGAAACCGGTGGCTACCCCCAAAAGTGCTGTACCTGATCCCACCGATGCGGAGGTGGAGGAGAAGGAGGCTGAGGAGGTCCTACCCGGTCCGGAGTGCCAGCCAGGCCAGGAGGCCACAGCAGAGTACGGTTCCCCGGTAAGATCACCGGAGGGGTCCCAGCCATCATTGCCGGAAATCGACTGGGACGAGATGGAGCGTCTGGATGATGTGACATACGACCTCCAAACCGGAAATGCCTGGCAGCACTGCGAGAAAGTGAGACAACAGCAGGAGGAAGAGAGAAAGGTACAGCGAGACCGACAGGAATGGCATGAAAAGTTCTTCGCTGATAAAGAAACCGTCCGCCGAGATAAAGGTACCCGACGGGAACCGCGGCGGCAGGGGTGCGTCACCGAGTTTCAGCTCCGCAAGGGCTGGGGCTTTATCCGCGAGCCGGGCCTCTATCCGGGGGTCTTTGTGAGCCGCCGGGACGTGGAGTCCCACTTGCCCATCGGTCATCCTGGGAGGGACCTGATAAATGGGGACATAGTAGCTACACCAGTCACTGGGGTTTAAAGGGATGGTATGCCCTAAATGTCTCTATCGTCAGTGACCCCGTCCCCGACGCCGGTACCGTACACAATACCGAAGCGTCCCAGTCCCAAGCTCTCACCGCACCGGCCGTGCCCCAGCATCGCCCCCTGCATACTCATCTCGACCTACGTCGCCCCCTGCATCGCAATCGGCGACCTACTCTGCATCGCAATCTGTGACCCATCCTGCATCGCAATCTGTGACCCATCCTGCATCGCAAGTTACTGTGGCCCCTGCAGCGACGCAATCGGCGTCCTACAGAAAAGAAGTACCGTTGGGTCCACCGTTAGAATGAGAACTGTGGCCACTCAAAACGCTGATAGCAGGCCATGACTTGTTTGTTATGCGATCAAAAGAACACCGCGTCGTTCCAGCCCCAGGAGTGGAAGACGTTATTGAAGTTAGCAAGAAAAATGAAAGCCAGTAGAACCCAGACAGGGGTTCACTGCAACTAAAGCATGTATAAAGTTGAAAGAAGTTTAGCAGAATTGCACTTTATTGTCTTTTACTGATATGTATGAAAATTTTACATAGCTTGTATGTTCAGATAGAATACCCCGGTTGGGTAAAGTGAAATTGAAGAATTGAGGAATACTTGAAATTTATATATATATATATATGTGTGTCTTTTTCCCATGCAATGGACTGCGTGGCTGTGGACTGTGCCAGCCCAAGAACTTGCTTTGTAAATAGTTTGCACTACGGTGCCTTATCTTGGTTTTACATGAAACCATTACTATCTACCTCTGAAGAAAAACCCGTATGGTGTGGCCTAGAGTGAGGTCTGCAGTCAGAAGTCCTGCAGCCCACCCAGGACCCACGTGGGAGGTTTTTGGTGCGGGTCCTCCACAAGAATATTGTCTTGTATAATGAGAATATTTTGATACTTTTGTATTTTTCTAATGTACAAATTGTAACGTTCAAGAAGTCTTACCTCCCAGATGGGATGAGTTAAAATGTTGTTGTTTATATGCAAAACAAAAATGTTTTCTTTTCTCTTTTACAGCCCGGGAGTGCTGTGTTTAACCAAGGGGGGTGTAAGGTATGTAGTACAGTTCATATAGCGTCTTGTGCTTGGGTGCGATGAAAACACATGAGTCACAGGTTTGATATAGAAAAGTCCTGTATTACTTCATACAAGTTGGCAGAAATAGTCACACAGTTTGCAGACACAGAAACAGGAGACACAGCAGGCCAGAGTAATCCAAGCTCAGCAATCACTCTCCAATACAGATTCAGGATCTTCTTCTCTGTTACCGTAAGTCCATGCAAACGTGGGTCTTTCAAAGAGCAGGGTTCAGAGTCCACAAGTGCTTCAGAGTTCCTCAGTAGGAATAGCTGGAGTACAAGGTCCAAGGCTTACAGGAGTCAAGTCACAGGTTCACTGCAGGCTAGATTCTGAAGCACTGATTGCTCAGCTGTGGCTGCTTAAGAAGCAAAGGAGAGAATCAGGGCGGGAACATGCAAGCTGGAAACTCCATTTTGACTGAGGGCAAGATAGCTGCAGCAAGACAGAAAGTAAAATGGCTGACGAACAAACTGAGTTTCAGGAATATATACATAGAACCTTACATTACTCCCCCCTTAAGGACAACCTCCGGATGACCTCAGACCAGGCTTGTGTGGGTACCTCTGATGAAACTGACGGAGCAAGCGAGGAGCATTAACGTTATTGACCGGTTCCCATGAGTTGTCCTCCACTGGGTAGCCCTGCCATTTAATCATATGAACTGATTTCTATACACGGGAATCTAATCCTTTCACCACAATCTTCCTGACATCGATACATGTCTAAAACTAGGGTCCCTTAAGAATGCCCATCCACAATATTCATCATAATTCCACTTGGATCCATCTTTGACACTAGAAGCTCACAATGGGTCATCATGGGGCGACAAGCGTAGAGGAATCCGTTCCACAAGGAAAACGTATATTGCGTTGCGCCCAGCCTTTAGTTAGGGATTACATGAAGATCAGGGGTGGATTCTCATAGTTCTGGGCAGTTGAAGACGACAAGCAACGGCACTTATAATTTTACTGATTTTATAGGGTCCAATGTACTTATGTCCCAACTTAGACGATGGAATCCTTAACTTAAGATTTCTGGTTGACAGCCAGACCAAGTCTCCTACCTTGAAAGCTGGTGCAGGTTTACGAAATTTATCTGCTGCTTTCTTGTACCTTTCTTGAGCCGATTCCAGATTTTCCTTTAGAAGATCCATATTCTTCTGTAAAGACGTGATTCTTTCAGCCACTGCTGGTAAAGGCGTTTCTATGGGAAATCGTGGTAGAATGTTAGGATGATAACCTAGATTAGAGTAAAAAGGAGACTGTTAGTGGAGGCACTCTGAGAGTTGTTATACGAGAACTCAGCTAATGGAAGTAGATCCACCCAATCATCCTGTAGGTGGCAGATAAAGCAGCGGAGATACTGCTCCAGGGTTTGATTGGTTCGTTCGGTCTGTCCATTAGTCTGGGGATGAAAAGCAGAAGAAAGGTTTACTTTAATGTCCAATGCTGCACAGAAATTTTGCCAAAACTAGAAGTGAATTGCACCCCTCGATCCGAAATAACCTCATCCGGTACTCCATGTAAGCGAAACACATCTTTAATCATCAAATCTGATGTCTGTTTTGCAGTGGGTAAGCCGACACAAGGGATAAAATGAGCTGCCTTTGTTAGACGGTCAACCACCACTAGAATGGTGTTCTTCCCTGAGAGGTTGGTAACTCCACAATGAAGTCCATAGAAATGGATCCCCACGGGCGGGACGGGGTGGGAAGAGGCTGTAACAGACCAGTTGGTGAGGAGCGAGGTGTTTTGCATCTTGCACAGACCTCACATGAAGTGACATAATTCAAAACATCCTTCCTGCAAGTGGGCCACCAAAAGAAACGAGAAAGAAATTCCTGTGTCTTTAGAATTCCTCTATGCCCAGCTATCTTGGAATCGTGAATGAGTTGCAATACTCTTAATCTGACTGTTTCAGGAATATACAGACGTTGTCCCTGAATCCACACACCATTCTTAAAGACAAGACTTACGTCCCTTGGGGGTTGTGCCAAAAAGGAATCCGCATGGTATGCTTCCTTGATGTCCTTAAGTAGGTCTTGATTATGAATTACTCCTAGGAATCTAGAGTCAGGAAGAATAGTCTTAGGAGGAGTAATTGGACGTGTCTCTGCTGAGTAAATCCTAGAGAGTGCATCAGCCTTTCCATTGCGCGATCCTGGTCTATAAGAGATGATAAAATTAAATTGGTTTAAGAAAAGATTCCAGCGAGCCTGGCGAGGAGTCAGGCACTTAGCCGACCTGATAAACTCAAGGTTACGATGGTCTGTCAGGACGACTATTTGCTGTGCAGCCCCTGAAGAAGGTGTCTCCATTCTTTGAAGGCGGCAATAATGGCCAACAACTCTCTATTGCCCACATCGTAGTTCCTCTCAGCCGAAGACAACTGCTGGGAAAAGAAGGCACAGGGATGCAAGACATTCTTCTCACTGTTCTCTGAGAGAGTATAGCTCCAACGGCACAGTCTGAAGCATCCACCTCTATTATGAAGGCAAGCTCGGGTTGGGATGTACTAGGATAGGTGCAGTGGTAAATTTATCTTTTAGACGGGAAAATGCTTCCTGGGCTTGGGGAGTCCAGGAAAACCTAGACTCTTCCGGGTAAGTTGAGTGATAGGTGACACTACCTCAGAGAAATTTCTAATGAAACGTCTATAGAAGTTGGCAAACTCGATGAAGCGCTGTACCTCCTTCACATTTCTAGGACTTGGCCAATCCTTGATGGCTTGGGTTTTGCTTCCATCCATACTAATTCCTTGTGTAGACAGTACATACCCCAGAAATTGAATTTCGGTCCTATGGAATTCACACTTTTCAAGTTTGATGTAAAGATATTTGTCTTAGACGTTCCAAGACCATTCTCACATGTCCATGATGTTCCTCTGTGGAGTTAGAAAAAATTAGAATATCATCCAAATAAATTACCACGAATGTATCTAGGAGATCCCTGAAGATGTCATTCACCAAGTGTTGGAAAGTGGCTGGGGCGGTACTCAGACCAAAAGCATAACTAGATATTCAAAGTGTCCATAGCGTGACCTGAATGCAGTCTTCCATTCATCCCCAGGTCTAATACGGACTAAGTTATAGGCCCCACGAAGATCTAGTTTAGAAAAAATTTTGGCATGTCGCACTCTCTCCAATAACTCAGGGATTAAAGGCAATGGATAACGGTTTCTAATAGTAACCTTATTGAGTTCCCTATAGTCTACGCATGGTCTCAGAGATCCATCTTTCTTCTTTACAAAGAAGATGGGTGCACCTGCAGGAGATGAAGAGGGGCGTATGAAGCCCTTGGCTAGATTTTCATCTATGTAATCCTTTAAAGCCTTTAGCTCGGGCCCCGCCAGGGGTAGATCTTACCAAAAGGTATCTCTGCTCCAGGCAATAATTCAATTGGACAATCATATGGACGTGAGGAGGAAGCTGGTCAGCGTTCTTCTTGTCACATAAATCCACATAGTCCTGGTATACAGCTGGTAGTTCAGGGACTGACATGATTCCTTTAGGAACAGAGCAAGCTGAAACTTTTGGACTCATCTGTTTCTCTGGAAAGTGTAATTCCTTGGTCTCCCAGTTAATGGTAGGATTCTGAGCCTGCAGCCATGGTAGCCCTAGAATAATGGGAAAGTGGGGAGAAGAGATAAGCATAAAGGACAGTTTCTCTTGATGATCTTTACCCATAAGAACCCTCAAAGGCTCTGTTTCCTGATCCACTGGTCCAGAGGTCAGCAGGGAGCCATCCACAGTTTCCATCTGTACTGGAGTAGCCTTCTTCACTGAACGTATTCCCTGTTTCAGAGCAAAGGAGACATCCATAAAATTTCCACTTGCCCCTGAGTCGATCATAGCAGAGCTAGACACCCAAGCTGAGTCAACCCAGAGTTTGATGGAAAGAAAGCAATGAGAATTGTTTTTCTTACAACTCAGCTGGGACACCGCTGAGGAAACTTGAAAAATGGCAGCGTTTACACAGTCAAAGTCCTCAGAGGTAACGGAGTTTAAGTCCGAGAAATCAAGATCTGTTGCTGCAGATCTCTCTGGAGCCTGAGGCTCGGACCTGACAGATCCCCTCTCGCAACACTCACAATGAATGACTGCTGCAGTAGTCTTACGAGAACGGCTGGGGCAGTTTATAATGAAGTGCCCTGACTTACCACAATAGAAACATAGATTCTCCTTAAAACGATGTTCCTTGCGTGCATCACTAACCTGTCGTTGTAAAGAATCTACCTGCATGGGTTCAGGTTCAGGTTCCCGTGTAATCCTACTCAAAGGTTCCTTAGCTGAGGAGGGAGGTAGGAAAAGGTTAGTGCGATTGCTTTCGAACCATCTCTCTTGCCTGCGTTCAGTCAGACGAGTATCAATACGGATGCAGTAGTTAATAAAGTCACCTAACGCAGTGGGAGGGTCGGCACGAGCAAGTTCATCCTTAATCAGTGGAGATAACCCCTTTCGAAAAATAGATTTTTTGGCGGAACTGTCCCAGGTGGTATCAAGGGCCCATCTCCTGAAATCCAAGGCATATTCAGCTACCGAGTGCTTACCTTGGCGCAAAGCTAACATGGCTGCTTCAGCTGTTGCACCTCGATTGGGGTCATCAAACACCTGCCCCATGGCTGAAATAAAATCATCAAGGTGATTCAAACAATCATCCTCAGTCTCAATCAGAGGGTTTGCCCACATTAAAGCCTTGTTGGTAAGCAACATAATTATAGTAAGCACTTAGATCGTTCAGTGGGAAATTGTGAAGCATGTGCAGAAAAAAAAAGATTGCATTGATTAATAAATCCCCTGAATTTCTCACGTTCACCGCCAAAACGAAAAGGGGGCAACTTGGGAATCCCAGCACTCGGGGCTACGGCAGGAGCCTGGACTCGCCCCTCTAGAACCTCAATCCTGGCTCGCAAATCCTGGGTAGTCTGTCCAACCACTTGAAAATTGTGATTATTGAGGTCCTGTAGATTTGTAAAACGGGTCTTTATATTCTGCAAATCTGCAAGGATATTATCAGTCACTCCGCAAAGTTCCTTTATGCGGGCCTCCATTTTCCAGATCTTTTAAGACAGGATTACTGGAAGAAGAGGAGAAAAAAAAACAATAGTGTTCACCTGTGGTAACACTGCAGAGAGAAAAAAAAAATTAAGGGAACTGCTCACCTGGAATGGTTGTGAGAAGTCACAACCACTATCATCACAGAAAGTTTCAACCAGACATCTGATATCCAGAGTTACAGCAGACAAAAAAGAGAAAAGAAAGGAAAAAAAAAAAAAAAACAATAGTGTTTACCTGTGGTAACACTGCAAAAAGAAAAAACTTAAGGGAATTGCTCACCTGGAATGGTTGTGAGAAGTCACAACCACTGTCATCACAGAAAGTACAACCAGACGTCTGATATCCACAGTACAGCAGACACAGCCTTCCAGACCCAGCAGACACTAACGTTTTGGCTTCAGAATCTTGTAAGGTATGTAGTACAGTTCATATAGCGTCTTGTGCTTGGGTGCGATGAAAACACAGGAGTCACAGGTTTGATATAGAAAAGTCCTGTATTACTTCATACAAGTTGGCAGAAATAGTCACACAGTTTGCAGACACAGAAACAGGAGACACAGCAGGCCAGAGTAATCCAAGCTCAGCAATCACTCTCCAATACAGATTCAGGATCTTCTTCTCTGTTACCGTAAGTCCATGCAAACGTGGGTCTTTCAAAGAGCAGGGTTCAGAGTCCACAAGTGCTTCAGAGTTCCTCAGTAGGAATAGCTGGAGTACAAGGTCCAAGGCTTACAGGAGTCAAGTCACAGGTTCACTGCAGGCTAGATTCTGAAGCACTGATTGCTCAGCTGTGGCTGCTTAAGAAGCAAAGGAGAGAATCAGGGCGGGAACATGCAAGCTGGAAACTCCATTTTGACTGAGGGCAAGATAGCTGCAGCAAGACAGAAAGTAAAATGGCTGACGAACAAACTGAGTTTCAGGAATATATACATAGAACCTTACAGGGGGATGTGTGGCCCAGCTATGTCAGGCACACAAATAATCCAGGAGAATGCACAGGAAGGTAACCGCAACGCTTGATATGCATTCACTTCACTCACACTTTTAGACACACCCATCAGGGGTATAAAAGGGAGTGACACGTAGCAGAGAGAGATAGTTTCCTGTCTTCGGACAGTGCAGTTCAGGGTCAGTCCTTCAGTTGGCTTTGGAGGGAGAAGAGTTCAGTCAGTCAGCTTCCTGTCTTAGTACAGGGTTAATTCAGTCTCAGTCCAGTCTGGATTTGGAGGATACTGAGAGCTGCTCAGTGAGCTCTAGAAGAAGGCTGACATTATCATCGAAAGCTACAAGTGCTTATGTTAAGAGCGGGAAGCAGGGCGAAGGGCGCAGTGGAGAAGACAGAGAGAAGTGCTTCAGGTATTGGTTACCTGCACTAATTCACCGGACACCGGGGTCCGAAGCGTTGCTAGTGTTTCAAGCATAGTAACAAGATACCCGGAGGCTATCTGGACTACAGGTCGCAGAGAACAGCCCAAAGCGCTGATACGTAACCGGAGTCAGGGAGAACAGGGACTTTGAGTAGGACGCTGCAAAAGTAAGGACTTAGTTCTCTCAACATTTGAGAATCAGAGACATAGAAGGCTCACCCAGCTGCCCCCATAACATCCCCTGCGAAGATCCTCATAGCAGCGCTGGTCCAATTGATCAGATACCACAGGTGGCGTCACGAACTACCTATCCTTATAATCCCCTGTAAATATCCCCCATTGCATGACCGCCAGGGCCACGGACTGAGTCCCGCTGCCAGTGACATCTCCCATGGAAATCAATGGGCTCGGCTCCGAGTACCCCATAGCCCTGGTATCCACCATAGTGTGGTGCGCGTCAGTCACACTATAGAGCTCTGTACTGTAAGAGCGGTCACACTATAGAGCACTGTACTGTAAGAGCAGTCACACTATAGAGCTCTGTTACTGTAAGAGCGGTCACACTATAGAGCTAAGTACTGTAAGAGCGGTCACACTATAGAGCACTGTACTGTAAGAGCGGTCACACTATAGAGCTCTGTACTGTAAGAGCGGTCACACTATAGAGCTCTGTACTGTAAGAGCGGTCACACTATAGAGCTCTGTACTGTAAGAGCAGTCACACTATAGAGCTCTGTACTGTAAGAGCGGTCACACTAAAGAGCTCTGTACTGTAAGAGCGGTCACACTATAGAGCTCTGTACTGTAAGAGCGGTCACACTATAGAGCTGTGTACTGTAAGAGCGGTCACACTATAGAGCTGTGTACTGTAAGAGTGGTCACACTATAGAGCTCTGTACTGTAAGAGCGGTCACACTATAGAGCTGTGTACTGTAAGAGCGATCACACTATAGAGCTCTGTACTGTAAGAGCGGTCACACTATAGAGCTCTGTACTGTAAGAAGGTCACACTTATAGAGCCTGCACTGTAAGAGCGATCACACTATAGAGCTCTGCACTGTAGAGCGGTCACACTAAGAGCTGTGTACTGTAAGAGAGGTCACACTATAGAGCTCTGCACTGTAAGAGCGATCACACTATAGAGCACTGTACTGTAAGAGCGGTCACACTATAGAGCTCTGTTACTGTAAGAGCGGTCACACTATAGAGCTCTGTACTGTAAGAGCGGTCACACTATAGAGCTCTGTACTGTAAGAGCGGTCACACTATAGAGCTCTGTACTGTAAGAGCGGTCACACTAAAGAGCTCTGTACTGTAAGAGCGGTCACACTATAGAGCTCTGTACTGTAAGAGCGGTCACACTATAGAGCTGTGTACTGTAAGAGCGGTCACACTATAGAGCTGTGTACTGTAAGAGCGGTCACACTATAGAGCTCTGTACTGTAAGAGCGGTCACACTATAGAGCTGTGTACTGTAAGAGCGATCACACTATAGAGCTCTGTACTGTAAGAGCGGTCACACTATAGAGCTCTGTACTGTAAGAGCGGTCACACTATAGAGCTGTGTACTGTAAGAGCGATCACACTATAGAGCTCTGCACTGTAAGAGCGGTCACACTATAGAGCTGTGTACTGTAAGAGAGGTCACACTATAGAGCTCTGCACTGTAAGAGCGATCACACTATAGAGCTCTGCAATGTAAGAGCGGTCACACTATAGAGCTCTGTACTGTAAAGCGGTCACACTATAGAGCTGTGTACTGTAAGAGCGATCACACTATAGAGCTCTGTACTGTAAGAGCGGTCACACTATAGAGCTGTGTACTGTAAGAGCGGTCACACTATAGAGCTCTGCACTGTAAGAGCGATCACACTATAGAGCTCTGCAATGTAAGAGCGGTCACACTATAGAGCTCTGTACTGTAAGAGCGGTTGACACGCACCACACTGAGGTGGATACCAGGGCTATGGGGTACTCGGAGCCGAGCCCATTGATTTCTATGGGAGATGTCACTGGCAGCGGGACTCGGTCCGTGGCCCTGGCGGTCATGCAATGGGGGATATTTACAGGGGAATATAAGGATAGGTCGTTCGTGACGCCACCTGTGGTATCTGATCAATTGGACCAGCGCTGCTATAAGGATCTTCACAGGGGATGTTATGGGGCAGCTGGGTGGTAAGTCTCCCACAGGTGAGACTGGTCCCTGGAAGTCTATGGTGGTGATGCAGGGTGTAGATAAGAATTCAGTCACACACAATGTAGCTTCTTTTCATACCTTTACTTGTAGGTGTTTCAGGCAGGTCCCGGGAGCTGGTCGGGGTGGAGAATGCACATTCGGGTAACCGCTGAGCAGGTTAGAGGCCTCCTTTACTTCATATATATCTGAGTCCAAACTTGCATGAAGCGAAGTTAACTCTGCAATCTCCAGCTTTCTCAATAGCTGACAAGCCCGGCCGACATTGTGGTGGAGCCTTCTATGTCTCTGATTATCAGATGTTGAGAGAACTAAGTCCTTACTTTTGTCGTGCACTTGACTCAAAGTCCCCGTTCTCCCTGACTCCGGTTACGTATCAGTGCTTAGGGCTGCTCTCTGCGACCTGTAGTCCAGATAGCCTCCGGTTATCTTGTTACTAGGCTTGAAACTCTAGCAACGCTTCGGACCCCGGTGTCCGGTGATTTAGTGCAGGTATCCAATACCTGAAGCACTTCTCTCTGTCTTCTCCACTGTGCCCTTCGCCCTGCTCTCGCTCTTAACATAAGCACTTGTAGCTTTTGATGGTAATGTCAGCTTTCTTCTAGAGCTCACTGATCAGCTCTCAGTATCCTCCAAGTCCAGACTGGACTGAAACTGAACTGCACTGTCCTAAGACAGGAAGCTGACTGAACTCCTCTCCCTCCTGCACAGATTGAACACTGACTGCTACGTGTCACTCCCTTTTATACCCCTGATGGGTGTGTCTGAAAGTGTGAGTGACGTGAATGGATATCAAGCTTTTGCGGTTACCTTCCTGTGCATTTTCCTGGATTTATGTGTGCCTGACATAGCTGGGCCACACATCCCCCCTTGGTTAAACACAGCACTCCCGGGCTGTAAAAGAGAAAAAGAAAACATTTTTGTTTTGCATATAACAACAACATTTTAACTCTTCCCATCCGGGAGGTAAGACTTCTTGAACGTTACAATTTGTACATTAGAAAAATACAAAAGTATCAAAGTATCAACACATTTCCATAAATATTAGACAATATTCTTGTGGAGGACCCGCACCAAAAACCTCCCACGTGGGTCCTGGGTGGGCTGCAGGACTTCATTGCAGACCTCACTCTAGGCCACACCATACGGGTTTTTCTTCAGAGGTAGATAGTAATGGTTTCGTGTAAAACCAAGATGTAGCACCGTAGTGCAAACTATTTACAATACAAGTTCTTGGGCTGGCACAGTCCACAGCCACGCAGTCCATGAGGGTTAAAACACATATCATGACATATCAATAATTCTTCACTTTCACTTTAACTCACTTTACCCAATTGGGTATTCTATGCAAACTATGCAATCATCATTGTATTTACTCTTTAACTTTTTAAACTCTTTACCCAGCCGGGTATTCTATTTAAATATGTAAACACCATACATATTATTAATAAAGTGCAATTTGGCAAAACTTCTTCTTTAAAAAACTTTTACATGCTTCAATTGCAGTAAACCCTTGTCTGGGTCCTACTGGCTTTCATTTTTCTTGCTAACTTCAATAACGTCTTCCACTCCTGGGGCTGGAACGACGCGGAGTTCTTTTGAACGCATAACAAAGAGATCATGTCCTGCGATATAAGTCTGTGTCGCAACATCTTTTGTTTGTGCTGGTAGGGACCTCACTGGGACCTCTCCGGAATATAACGCAGGTTGCGCTGCAGTAGATGCCACAGAATAAGATCTAGCTTGCGATGCAGGATGGGTCACAGATTGCGATGAAGGGGGCGACGTAGGTCGAGATGAGTATGCAGGGGGCGACTCCAGTGCACGGTCTGATGCTGTGGGAGCTTGGGACTGGGACGCTTCAGTATTGTGTACGGTACCGGCGTCGGGGACGGGGTCACTGATAACAGAGACGTTTAGGGCATACCATCCCTTTAAACCCCAGTGTCGCGTATAGCTTACTATGTCCCCATTTATCAGATCCCTCCCAGGATGACCGATGGGCAAGTGGGACTCCACGTCCCGGCGGCTCACAAAGACCCCCGGATAGAGGCCCGGCTCGCGGATAAAGCCCCAGCCCTTGCGGAGTTGAAATTCGGTGACGCAGATGTGTGGCCCAGCTATGGCAGGCACACAAATAATCCGGGAAAATGCACAGGAAGGTAACCGCAAAAGCTTGTTATCCATTCATGTCACTCACACTTTCAGACACACCCACCAGGGGTATAGGAGGTAGTGACACGTAGCAGAGCTGATTCCAGTTTCCTGTCTGAGAAGAGCTCAGAGCAGTCAGTTTCCTGTCTTAGGACAGTGCAGTTCAGTGTCAGTCCAGTCTGGACTTGGAGAGAGAAGAGAGAGGACTGAATCCTCGCAGAGCTAGCGTAGCTCACCTGACAAGGAAGTGGAGGCTAGTACGGGTGAAGTGAACCATCCTAGCCTAGTCAGAGCTACCCTTAATCAGTACCTCAACAGAAGCTGAAACAAGGAGGATACTGAGAGCTGCTCAGCGAGCTCTGGAGAAAGCTAACATTACCATCAAAAGCTACAAGTGCTTATGATAAGAGCGAGAGCAGGGCGAAGGGCGCAGTGGAGAAGACAGAGAGAAGTGCTTCAGGTACCAAATTATCTGCACTAATTCACCGGACACCGGGGTCCGAAGCGTTGCTAGAGTTTCAAGCTTAGTAACAAGATAACCGGAGGCTATCTGGACTACAGGTCGCAGAGAGCAGCCCTAAGCGCCAATACGTAAACGGAGTCAGGGAGAACAAGGACTTTTAGCAGGGCCCTGCATAGAGGGACTTTGTTCTTTTCAACATCTGATAGTCAGAGATATAGAAGGCTCCACCACAATGTTGGCCGGGCTTTGCAGCTATTGAGAAAGCTGGAGATTGCAGACTTAACTTCACTTCATGCAAGTTTGGACTCAGTTATATATGAAGTAAAGGAGGCCTCTAACCTGCTCAGCGGTATCCCGAATGTGCATTCTCCACCCCGACCAGCTCCCCGGGACCTGCCTGAACCATCTACCAGTAAAGGTATGAAAAGAAGCTGCATTGTGTGTGACTGAATTCTTAACTACACCCTGCATCATCACCATAGACTTCCAGGGACTAGTCTCACCTGTGGGAGACTTACCACCCAGCTGCCCCATAACATCCCCTGTGAAGATCCTTATAGCAGCGCTGGTCCAATTGATCAGATACCACAGGTGGCGTCACAAACTACCTATCCTAATAATCCCCTGTAAATATCCCCCATTGCATGACCGCCAGGGCCACGGACCGAGTCCCGCTGCAGTGACATCTCCCATAGAAATCAATGGCTCGGCTCCGAGTACCCCATAGCCCTGGTATCCACAATTGTGGTGCGAGTCACACCCCTGACGCCGCGGTTCCCGTCGGGTACCTTTATCTCGGCGGACGGTTTCTTTATCAGCGAAGAACTTTTCATGCCATTCCTGTCGGTCTCGCTGTATCTTTCTCTCTTCCTCCTGCCGTTGTCTCACTTTCTCGCAGTGTTGCCAGGCATTTCCGGTTTGGAGGTCGTAAGTCACATCATCCAGACGCTCCATCTCGTCCCAGTCGATTTCCGGCAATGATGGCTGGGACCCTGTCATGTGTGCATCGCCACGAAGATCGTCGCGGTTGCACATTCTGACTTCTCACAGCTGAGTTGCTGTTTCTTTGTGTTTGGCAGTTAGGGAGTTAATTCTGTCTGTGCTCAGTTCTGGGACTGGGTGCAGTTTCTCCCGGCTGCAATTAATTATTTGTTGATTGGTTTCCTTTAAATCTCTGGTTGTCTGTGTTGGGAGTTGCCAGTGAAATTCTTCATGCAGACCACAGATAGGATTGTATCTGTATAGACTTAAGTTAAAGAGCTCCTTAGTTGTTTTAAGCTCACCTTGCTTAGAGTTTAATATCCCAGATCATTTATGTTCCTTCTGTGTTTGAGTGTGTATGCAAGTCTGTGTTTTCTCCAGTCTGTCTTATATGTCTAATCTGTGTATTTAGCAGAGATCAGCCCATATCCCTTTGGTGGTAATCAGAATCCTTCTTAGGACTGATTACAGGGTTCAGGGACTGATAGGAGACAGGGTTAGGCTGGAGACTTGGACCTCTGAACCATTATCAGTACCTCCAAGGTGAGGGATTAGTTAGGACCCCAGTTTAGAGTCAGGTTAGACCCCCGGTCCTCCTCTTTCCTGTGACAGTGTATCAAGTCCTCAAGATTAACCCTGAGTTCAACGGATATCGTGTCAGGTAAATCTATTCTATATTTACTTGCTGATGTTGCTAATCTATATGTTGTATAGAGTGTTGTTCTTTTAAGAATAGTTTACTGACATCGTACACATATCATAAGACCGCGTGACATTTTCACTGGCCCATAAAATTATTCCCAGTTGCCATGGATCCAGTAGCCCAGCTGGCTCTGCAGTTGCAGGGATTATCCATGGAGCTGACGGACATTAAGTCCAAAGTTTTGTCTCCCTCGGAGCAAACCAGATTTGAACCTAAAGTAGCTCTCCCGGACAGGTTCACTGGTGGGCGAGACAAATTTTTTACCTTCAGGGAAGCATGTAAATTGTATTTTCGGCTTCGGCCTCGATTATCAGGGAGTGAAGAGCAGAGAGTGGGAATTGTTATCTCGCTCCTACAAGGGGACCCTCAATCCTGGGCCTTCTCCCTTCCTCCGGGATCCCCGGCTCTACAGTCAGTAGATCGATTTTTTACTGCCCTGGGTTTGGTATATGATGACCCAGATCGGGTCTCTCTTGCTGAGACAAAATTACGTAAGATACAGCAGGGAGATCGTCCGGCGGAGGAATTTGCTTCTGAGTTCCGTAGATGGGCCACAGATACTCAGTGGAATGACCCAGCTCTTAGGAGCCAGTTTTGTCATGGGCTTTCTGACAAATTAAAGGACGTTTTGGCTCAGTATGATTCTCCTCCATCACTGGAGGCTGCTATGGCCCTAGCTATCCGTACTGATAGACGGCTCCGGGAGAGGTGCGAGGTAACTCCGCCCTCTGTTGTTACTCCACCTACTACTAAAGTCCCTTAGGCTATGGTTCCACGGTCCGGAACCATAGCGCTTTGGACGGACCGGAAATTCCGCTCCGTCTAAGCCCCGCCCCCTTTATGACGCGCGATCTTTCCGGAGGTGTTCAGGACACCTCCGGAACACCTCCGGAAAGAGCGCAGGGCTAGATAGCCCTGTGTTAATTCTGTTGCGGCGACGCACCGTCGCCGCAATACGCGAGGACATGCTGCGGTCTAAAAAGACGCGCCGCATGTCCGTTTACGCAGGCTTGCCACCTGCGTATTGTTACGCATAGTGGAGACGGGATTTCTTGAAATCCCCTCCACTATGCTGTAACATCTGGAGCTGCGTGTTTGGCGCTGCGCCAGCGCACAGCGCCAAACACGCAGCGTTTCCTGACCGTGGAAACTCACCCTTATGTTGAGGTTCCCCTTGTCTGTTCGGAGGAGCCTATGCAGTTGGGAGGGACATCATTTCGTAGGAGGGGATTGGCGGTACGCCGCAGGACTAGAAGGTGTTTCTTCTGCGGGAAAGAGGGACATTTTGTTGGGGGATGTCCATCCCGTGCCTTGTTGAGCAAAAAGTCGCCGGAAAACTGTTAATCCCAGGTTGTGTGGTGGACGACAACCTGGGAGTATGTATTTCGTCCGCTAGTTCTTCTCAGTTCCTTGTACCAGTGGAGGTGGTGGTTGGTACGAGAGTGGAGAGATTTTCTGTTCTTCTTGATAGTGGGTCCGGGGCTAATCTGGTTGACGCTCAGTTTGCTCAGGCTCAAGGTATGCATCTGAGTGTATTGGTCAAACCGATCCCTATATTCTCCATTGACGCCAGGCCTCTCGGCCAAGGTAGCTTTGTTCATGAGGTTCATAACATTGACCTTCGGGTAGGGGCAATACATAGGGAACTATTATCTTGTTATGTGTTGGAGGGTCTACCTACTCCTATTGTGTTGGGACTTCCTTGGTTGGTTAAACATAACCCTGTGATTAATTGGCAGTCCAGAGATATAAGCCAATGGGGGGAGTTTTGCAAAAGTAACTGCATGAACACAGTCATCAGTGCGGTCGTGCCTAGTACTTTGCCTGCTTTTTTGGAGGACTTTGGGGATGTGTTCTCTGAGGAGGGGTGTCAGGAGTTGCCTCCTCATCGCGTGTATGACTGCTCTATTAATTTACTTCCTGATGCTAAGTTACCTAAAGCTAGGTTATATAACCTTTCTGGTCCTGAGAGGCAGGCTATGAAAGATTATATTTCGGAAAGTCTGGCCAAAGGGCATATTAGACCTTCATCTTCCCCAGTGGCCGCGGGGTTCTTCTTTGTGAAGAAAAAAGATGGAGGCCTACGCCCTTGCTTGGATTTCCGCGAACTTAATCGGATTACTGTTCGAGATCCGTATCCACTCCCTCTGATTCCTGATCTCTTCAATCAAATTGTTGGCGCCAAATGGTTCTCTAAATTGGATCTCAGGGGGGCGTATAATCTGATTAGGATAAAAGAGGGGGATGAGTGGAAAACGGCGTTTAACACGCCGGAGGGACATTATGAGAACCTTGTCATGCCTTTTGGTCTGACTACTGCACCAGCAGTATTCCAACATTTTGTTAATGACATTTTTCGTCATCTGGTGGGGCTGTTTGTGGTCGTATATTTGGATGACATTTTAATTTACTCACCAGATCTTGTGTCTCACCAGGAGCATGTGAGACAGGTGTTGCAGATCTTGCGAGACAATAAACTATACGCCAAACTGGAAAAGTGTGTATTCGCCGTACAGGAACTTCAGTTTTTGGGTTTCTTGGTGTCAGCCTCCGGTTTCCGTATGGACCCTGAAAAGGTGAGAGCAGTGCTTGAATGGGATCAGCCAGAGGATCTTAAGGCTCTGCAGCGTTTTCTGGGGTTTGCTAACTACTACCGGAAATTTATTTGTAATTTCTCATCTGTTGTCAAACCTCTCACTGACATGACAAGAAAAGGGACGGATTTTTCTAAATGGTCGGACAAAGCTTGCCAAGCTTTTTCCTCTTTGAAAAAATGTTTTGCTTCGGCACCCGTTCTCATCCAACCAGATGCATCACAGCCGTTCGTTGTGGAGGTGGACGCGTCTGACGTAGGGGTGGGTGCAATATGTCCCAGGTCCGTCCCTGGTAAATGGCATCCGTGCGCTTTCTTTTCTAAAAATTGTCGTCCGCCGAAAGGAATTATGATATCGGCAATAGGGAACTTTTGGCCATTAAGTTGGCTTTTGAAGAATGGCGTCACTTTTTGGAGGGGGCAGTCCACCCGGTCACCGTCATTACTGATCACAAGAACCTGCTGTATTTGGAATCTGCTAAGCGTCTGAATTCCAGACAAGCTCGATGGTCGTTGTTTTTTACCAGGTTTAATTTTGTTGTCACTTATCGCCCTGGATCTAAGAATGTTAAGCGGATGCCTTGTCTCGCAGTTTCCCAGGGGCCGGGAAAATGGATGACCCAATTCCTATCCTTCAGGAGGGGGTGGTAGTGTCGGCTGTATGTTCTGAGCTTGAGGAGGAGGTGTTAGAGGCTCAGGGGGACGCCCCTGCAGGACCTCCAGGGAGACTGTTTGTCGAAATCAGTTGAGACAAAAGGTTATTGAGGCACATCATAATTCTGCTTTAGCAGGACATCCAGGGAGTAAGGCTACTTTAGATCTCCTTTCTCGCCGGTTTTGGTGGCCTAACGTTAATAAAGATGTTTTAACTTTTGTCGCGTCCTGTGGGGTTTGTGCTCGCTCTAAGACACCTCATACCCGTCCGTCTGGGACCCTCTTACCCTTGAAACTTCCGGAGCGTCCATGGACTCATTTGTCTATGGACTTCATCACGGACCTTCCTCAGTCGTCAGGGAAGACTGTCATACTGGTGGTTGTTGACAGGTTCAGTAAGATGGCACATTTCATTGCTCTTCCTGCCCTCCCTAATGCTAAAACTCTGGCGCAGGTGTTCATTGGGGAGATTGTGAGACTTCATGGGTTGCCTTCTGATGTGGTGTCAGATAGGGGGTCTCAGTTTGTGTCCAAGTTTTGGAGGGCATTTTGTTTACGTCGGGGGATGCAATTGTCATTTTCCTCGGCTTTTCATCACAGACCAATGGTCAGACAGAGCGTCTGAATCAAAGCCTAGAGACTTATCTTCGGTGTTTTGTCTCAGAGAACCAGGAGGACTGGTCTTCTTTCTTGCCTCTGGCAGAGTTCGCTCTTAACAACAGGCGGAGCGAGTCCACTGGTAAGTCCCCGTTTTTTGGGGCATATGGTTTTCATCCCCAGTTTTGTACATTCAATGGGGGGGGCCCTTCTGGGGTTCCTGAGGAGGAGCGTTTCTCGTCGTCACTTGCTTCAGTGTGGAGAGGTGTATTGAATAATCTGAGTGCTATGGGGAACCGTTATAAACGTATGGCTGATAGGAGGAGAGTTTCTGGTCCAGATCTTAATGTGAACGATCTGGTATGGTTGTCTACCAGGAATATAAAACTTAAAGTTCCCTCCTGGAAGCTGGGCCCCAGATTCATCGGGCCGTACAGGATCAGTTCCATAATTAATCCTGTGGCATTTCGTCTGGACCTCCCTCCTACGTTTAAAATTCATAATGTGTTCCACAAGTCATTACTTAAGAGGTACGTGGCACCAGTCATACCATCACCTCTACCTCCTCCTCCAGTGGTGGTCAATGGTAACTTGGAGTTTCAAGTGTCAAAGATCATTGACTCACGTCTGAATCGCCGGTCCCTTCAGTACTTGGTGCATTGGAAGGGGTATGGTCCAGAGGAGAGGACGTGGGTTCCTGCGTCTGACATTAACGCAGATCGTTTGGTGCGGACCTTCCACAGAACTCACCCGGGCAAACCTGGCCCTGAGGGTCCGGAGGCCCCTCGTAGAAGGGGGGGTACTGTCATGTGTGCATCGCCACGAAGATCGTCGCGGTTGCACATTCTGACTTCTCACAGCTAAGTTGCTGTTTCTTTGTGTTTGGCAGTTAGGGAGTTAATTCTGTCTGTGCTCAGTTCTGGGACTGGGTGCAGTTTCTCCCGGCTGCAATTAATTATTTGTTGATTGGTTTCCTTTAAATCTCTGGTTGTCTGTGTTGGGAGTTGCCAGTGAAATTCTTCATGCAGACCACAGATAGGATTGTATCTGTATAGACTTAAGTTAAAGAGCTCCTTAGTTGTTTTAAGCTCACCTTGCTTAGAGTTTAATATCCCAGATCATTTATGTTCCTTCTGTGTTTGAGTGTGTATGCAAGTCTGTGTTTTCTCCAGTCTGTCTTATATGTCTAATCTGTGTATTTAGCTGAGATCAGCCCATATCCCTTTGGTGGTAATCAGAATCCTTCTTAGGACTGATTACAGGGTTCAGGGACTGATAGGAGACAGGGTTAGGCTGGAGACTTGGACCTCTGAACCATTATCAGTACCTCCAAGGTGAGGGATTAGTTAGGACCCCAGTTTAGGGTCAGGTTAGACCCCCGGTCCTCCTCTTTCCTGTGACAGTGTATCAAGTCCTCAAGATTAACCCTGAGTTCAACGGATATCGTGTCAGGTAAATCTATTCTATATTTACTTGCTGATGTTGCTAATCTATATGTTGTATAGAGTGTTGTTCTTTTAAGAATAGTTTACTGACATCGTACACATATCATAAGACCGCGTGACAGACCCCTCCGGTGTTCCTACCGGGGAACCGTAATCTGCTGCGGCCTCCTGGCCTGGCTGGCACTCCGGAACGGGCAGGACCTCCTCAGCCTCCTTCTCCTCCACCTCCGCATCGGTGGGATCAGGTACAGCACTTTTGGGGGCGGCCTCCGGTTTCTCTTCAGCCTTCTTTAGCAGGGAACTTGGAAAATCAGGTGACGGCGTTATGCTTGTGGGAGAGAGCACTGCGTCCCACAGCAGCCGCTGTGTCTGGGCACGCCAGCGCCTCTCTGTCTCCTGCATGTCTGCATGACGCTGTATTAATCCTCTGAGCACCGCATTCTCTTTCTGCAGCTCCAGCATAGCGGGGTCAGTGTCCCGATCTGGGGACAGCTCCGGCACAGGCAGTAAATCCTCCGGTGAGCAGGGTTTGTACGCCTCCGCTCCTCTGCACAGATTCTCCCGTCCTTCCGCCATCTCGTCCCAGGCCAGACTGTAGTTTCCATCAGGAACTGTCTGGTCTCTTCCGTGGAGGCGGGATTTGCGTCTCCTCCTCTTTGCATAGAAAATGAAGAGGAGGCGGATTTCCTTAGCAGTGGGGCAGGATCGCACATTATAGTAGCATTTTGAGAGGGCGGCCATAACTTTCGCGCCACAGGGGGGGTACACGCCCACGAATGCACGCCCACCTTCTTCACCAGCGCCTCAGGGCGCGAACATGGCGGTAAAATGGCGGTATTTGGCGCCAAATGCAGCAAACAGTCTTTTTCACCAAACAGTTCAATAGGCACACAGGACTCACAATTGCAAGTTTCGCATCCTGTTCGTGACGCCAAGTTAGATGACACGCACCACACTTAGGTGGATACCAGGGCTATGGGGTACTCGGAGTGAGCCCATTGATTTCTATGGGAGATGTCACTGGCAGCGGGACTCAATCCGTGGCCCTGGCGGTCATGCAATGGGGGATATTTACAGGGGAATATAAGGATAGGTAGTTTGTGACGCCACCTGTGGTATCTGATCAATTGGACCAGCGCTGCTATAAGGATCTTCACAGGGGATGTTATGGGGCAGCTGGGTGGTAAGTCTCCCACAGGTGAGACTGGTCCCTGGAAGTCTATGGTGATGATGCAGGGTGTAGATAAGAATTCAGTCACACACAATGTAGCTTCTTTTCATACCTTTACTTGTAGGTGTTTCAAGAAGGTCCCGGGGAGCTGGTCGGGGTGGAGAATGCACATTCGGGTAACCGCTGAGCAGGTTAGAGGCCTCCTTTACTTCATATATATCTGAGTCCAAACTTGCATGAAGCGAAGTTAACTCTGCAATCTCCAGCTTTCTCAATAGCTGACAAGCCCGGCCGACATTGTGGTGGAGCCTTCTATGTCTCTGATTATCAGATGTTGAGAGAACTAAGTCCTTACTTTTGTCGTGCACTTGACTCAAAGTCCCCGTTCTCCCTGACTCCGGTTACGTATCAGCGCTTAGGGCTGCTCTCTGCGACCTGTAGTCCAGATAGCCTCCGGTTATCTTGTTACTAGGCTTGAAACTCTAGCAACGCTTCGGACCCCGGTGTCCAGTGATTTAGTGCAGGTATCCAATACCTGAAGCACTTCTCTCTGTCTTCTCCACTGTGCCCTTCGCCCTGCTCTCGCTCTTAACATAAGCACTTGTAGCTTTTGATGGTAATGTCAGCTTTCTTCTAGAGCTCACTGATCAGCTCTCAGTATCCTCCAAGTCCAGACTGGACTGAAACTGAACTGCACTGTCCTAAGACAGGAAGCTGACTGAACTCCTCTCCCTCCTGCACAGATTGAACACTGACTGCTACATGTCACTCCCTTTTATACCCCTGATGGGTGTGTCTGAAAGTGTGAGTGACGTGAATGGATATCAAGCTTTTGCGGTTACCTTCCTGTGCATTTTCCTGGATTTATATGTGCCTGACATAGCTGGGCCACACACGGTCACACTAAAGAGCTCTGTACTGTAAGAGCGGTCACACTATAGAGCTCTGTACTGTAATAGCGGTCACACTATAGAGCTCTGTACTGTAAGATGCGGTCACACTATAGAGCTTGTACTGTAAGAGCGGTCAAACTATAGAGCTCTGTACTGTAAGAGCGGTCACACTATAGAGCTCTGTACTGCAAGAGCGGTCACACTATGGAGCTCTGTGCTGTAAGAGCGGTCACACTATAGAGCTCTGTACTGTAAGAGCGGTCACACTATGGAGCTCTGTACTGTAAGATCGGTCACACTATAGAGCTCTGTACTGTAAGAGCGGTCACACTATAGTGCTCTGTACTGTAAGAGCGGTCACACTATAGAGCTCTGTACTGTAAGAGCGGTCACACTGTAGAGCTCTGTACTGTAAGAGCGGTCACACTATAGAGCTCTGTACTGTAATAGCGGTCACACTATAGAGCTGTGTACTGTAAGAGCGGTCACACTATAGTGCTCTGTACTGTAAGAGCGGTCACACTATAGAGCTCTGTACTGTAAGAGCGGTCACACTATAGAGCTCTGCACTGTAAGAGCGGTCACACTATAGTGCTCTGTACTGTAAGAGCGGTCACACTATAGAGCTCTGTACTGTAAGAGCGGTCACACTGTAGAGCTCTGTACTGTAAGAGCGGTCACACTATAGAGCTCTGTACTGTAAGAGCGGTCACACTGTAGAGCTCTGTACTATAAGAGCGGTCACACTATAGAGCTCTGTACTGTAAGAGCGGTCACACTATAGAGCTCTGTACTGTAAGAGCGGTCACACTATAGAGCTGTGTACTGTAAGAGTGGTCACACTATAGAGCTCTGTACTGTGAGAGCGGTCACACTATAGAGCTCTGTACTGTAAGAGCGGTCAAACTATAGAGCTCTGTACTGTAAGAGCGGTCACACTATAGAGCTCTGTACTGTAAGAGCGGTCACACTATAGAGCTCTGTACTGTAAGAGCAGTCACACTATAGACCTCTGCACTGTAAGAGCGGTCACACTATAGAGCTCTGTACTGTAAGAGCGGTCACACTATAGAGCTCTGTACTGTAAGAGCGGTCACACTATAGAGCTCTGTACTGTAAGAGCGGTCACACTATAGAGCTCTGTACTGTAAGAGCGGTCACACTATGGAGCTCTGTACTGTAAGAGCGGTCACACTATAGAGCCCTGTACTGTAAGAGCGGTCACACTATAGAGCTCTGTACTGTAAGAGCAGTCACACTATGGAGCTCTGTACTGTAAGAGCGGTCACACTATAGAGCTCTGTACTGTAAGAGGGGTCACACTATAGTGCTCTGTACTGTAAGAGCGGTCACACTATAGAGCTCTGTACTGTAAGAGCGGTCACACTATAGAGCTCTGTACTGTAAGAGGGTCACACTATGGAGCTCTGTACTGTAAGAGCGGTCACACTATAGAGCTCTGTACTGTAAGAGCGGTCACACTATAGAGCTCTGCACTGTAAGAGCGGTCACACTATAGAGCTCTGTACTGTAAGAGCGGTCACACTATAGAGCTCTGTACTGTAAGAGCGGTCACACTATAGAGCTCTGTACTGTAAGAGCGGTCACACTATAGAGCTCTGTACTGTAAGAGCGGTCACACTATAGAGCTCTGTACTGTAAGAGCGGTCACACTATAGAGCTCTGTACTGTAAGAGCGGTCACACTATGGAGCTCTGTACTGTAAGAGCGGGACACACTATAGAGCTCTGTACTGTAAGAGGGGTCACACTATAGAGCTCTGTACTGTAAGAGGGTCACACTATAGAGCTCTGTACTGTAAGAGCAGTCACACTATAGAGCTCTGTACTGTAAGAGCGGTCACCCTATAGAGCCTGTACTGTAAGAGCGGTCACACTATGGAGCTCTGTACTGTAAGAGCGGTCACACTATAGAGCTCTGTACTGTAAGAGCGGTCACACTATAGAGATCTGTACTGTAAGAGCGGTCACACTATAGAGCTCTATACTGTAAGAGCGGTCACACTATAGAGCTCTGTACTGTAAAAGCGGTCACACTATAGAGCTCTGTACTGTAAGAGCGGTCACACTATAGAGCTGTGTGCTGTAAGAGCGGTCACACTATAGAGCTCTGTGCTGTAAGAGCGGTCACACTATAGAGCTGTGTACTGTAAGAGCGGTCACACTATAGAGCTCTGTACTGTAAGAGCGGTCACACTATAGAGCTCTGTACTGTAAGAGCGGTCACAGTATAGAGCTCTATACTTTAAGAGCGGTTACAGTATAGAGCTCTGTACCGTAAGAGCGGTCACACTATAGAGCTCTGTACTGTAAGAGCGGTCACACTATAGAGCTCTGTACTGTAAGAGCGTCACACTATAGAACTCTGTACTGTAAGAGCGGTCACACTATAGAGCTCTGCACTGTAAGAGCGGTCACACACGATAGAGCTCTGCACTGTAAGAGCGGTCACACTATAGAGCTCTGTACGTAAGAGCGGTCACACTATAGAGCTCTGCACTGTAAGAGCGGTCACACTATAGAGCTCTGTCACTGTAAAAGCGGTCACACGATAGAGCTCTGCACTGTAAGAGCGGTCACACTATAAAGTTCTGTTACTGTAGAGCAGTCACACTATAGAGCTCTGCACTGTAAGAGCGTCACACTATAAAGCTCTGTTACTGTTAGAGCAGTCACACTATAGACTCTGCACTGTAAGAGCGTCACACTATAGAGCTCTGTACTGTAAGAGCGGTCACACTATAAGAACTCTGTTACTGTAAGAGCGGTCACACTATAGAGCTCTGTACTGTAAGAGCGGTCACCACTATAGAGCTCTGTACTGTAAGAGCAGTCACACTATAGAGCTCTGTACTGTAAGAGCGGTCACACTATAGAGCTCTGCACTGTAAGAGCAGTCACACTATAAGCTCTGTTACTGTAGAGCGTCACACTATAGAGCTCTGTACTGTAAGAGCGGTCACACTATAGAGCTGTGTACTGTAAGAGCGTCACACTATAGATGCTCTGACTGTAAGAGCGGTCACACAAAGAGCT